>QVRM01005734.1:0-40000 GCA_003439945.1 Dermanyssus gallinae | reverse complement strand
ATCTCCATAGGCATAAAGTAGCCTGTGCGTGCATCGCCAATAGCCGAGTTTTGATACACCGGAGGGCGTCCCGCTTATCCAGGATAGTTTTCGAGATCTTCCGAGATCCAATGGGCGCTCCCAGGACTTCCAGGTCAGGCAACTCAATTATCTTTGTACCGGGCAGGGCGTCTGCAATGAGTTTGCATGCATCATCCTGCTGGTGGGAGGTTCCAGTTACAGCGATGACCTCGCATTTTAAGGCGTTACGAGTTAAGCCTCCCTCCTCAGCAAACTGTAGCACTTCGCGTATGTTGGAGGCCACTATGTTCGCCGGGCCGCCTAGTATACCATCGTCAAAGTACCACACATTTAGTGGACTTTTCATGCGGGACACTAATCCTGAGATTCCTAAACTAAATAAGGCGGGCCCAATCGGATCTCCCTGTTGTACTCCGTTGGCTGAGGGTAGAGGCTCACTCTCCCCCCCAGGACAGCAGTGATGGCGTGCCATAGCTCTGCCACGCTAAGCGAAACATTTGTGGAACTTTCGCTTTAACTTCATTAAGGATAACATCGCGTCGGATGGTGTTGAAGGCGTTTCGGAAATCTAGTTTTAACAGGACTCGTGGGGGTCCCTCTGCCTCCGTGAAAGCCCGAGTTGCGTGTGCTGCAGCTTCAGCTCCGCCTTTAACTGAAACGCCAACCTGGTGAGGTGCCACCGCCTTTTTATTATTATTATTATCATTATTTTTTTTCTGCAATAGCCTACGAGGAAATTTTAAAAATGCTCGTTTTTGCGGCAATCAGTAATTTTTTTTTAATTTTTCGTAAGGCTATTGCCTATGTACGGTTTTTTCATGTCATGGCTAATTTTTAATCCACTCCGGCATTTACCTTGTCTAAATTGGAAATTATGCAAACCAATTTAAGAGTGGCCGGTCTGGGTCTCGAACCCAGTCCTCCCGAATGCAAGGCAGAGGCTTTGCCACTAAGCCATCTTGGTCGGTTATTTTTGAATGTATAATTATGTGATTATGTAGTAAATCTTTTAGTAAACTAGAATCAATTTTGATTATGAGAACACAATATGGATATAAGACGAGTTCACCCTTGTATACAAGCAGTGCAATCTGATTTGTCGGAGTACAGCTTACAATTTGTTTTCCCTGTTGTGTAATATTACTCTAGTATATATTGATTTACCATATATATGAATGTAGTATACAAAGATTGATTTACCATATATATGAATGTAGTATACAAATGTTTTCTTTGCATTTGATACATGCCAGAATATAATTATGATTATTAGGCAGCACATACTCGTTTAGGAACTAAATAAAGAGAAATAAAGTTAACCATAAACGAAGATGACGACCTATAACAATATTGTACCTAGTCAGAACGCAAGAGTCACTAATAGTGTAACAGGTCGACAGCCAGCGGCGTGATACCGCTGGGATTTGGAATCGAATTCTCATCCAAGATCCACTAGGTTAATAGATGCCTGACTAAGTGTACAGCTTGCGGTCGGACCCATGTACTGCGTATCACGTTATCACATAAGGGTTGTACGACTGACACGCATGATTTCGCACCATGTTCATGGCAAAGAAGTGTCCAGCTAGTTACGCCAAATCTCTCTCCTATAGTTTTTTTGCCGAAACCTTTTTTATTTTTAAAGAAGATGTTTGCATCGAACAACCTGGTTAATAGCTAATTATATAGAATCTCGTTTTTGTGACCAAAACTGATGAAAATCCACAGCAACAAATAACTTACCTAAATCGTCACACTTGCCGTTGTTTCACTGTTCTCTCGAGCTATTCGCAGTACTGAGTGCCATTTTGCATAGTTTTGTCGCAAAATGAAAAAAAAAGTTACTCACAGTAATAATCTGAATGTAGCAAGTGGACTAGGGTCGCATCTATTCAAAAGTGTCGCCACCTATTCTCAAATTATATATATATACAACTTTGGAGCGAACATTTGTTCTTTTCCTAGTTTAACAATGTAGCCCAAATAGATGTGGCGTTTTCTCGCTGTAAAGCGACAGTCTCTGACGCACGAGTTCAGACGTTTTCGAGTCTCCCGTCGAAAGGTTAAAGTTTCTGCTCACGCGCTGAATCAGCTGAAATTTAAGGTGGCCTAGATCCCCATTATCTCGAACGCCAATAGACAAAAATGGATGCGGATAACCAACGCCAGAATATTTTCTGCATGTGTTAGTTTTTATTAACCTGGAAGCACAACTGCTCAGTCCGCATCTACACAGACCATCGAGGGCGCCTGACAGATTATGGTGAGTTAATGCGTCCATATGATTTCCACGACGATATCGGTGGGGCACAACTGGGTCAACACCAAGTTACAGTGGGCTTCGGCTCGTCGTCCAGGAGAATACTAATTCGCGGGCAGGGTAAGACGTGTAACGAAACTCCAGCCCCTTGACCACTAACGGCTCAAAGCCTGGTTTTATCAGGAACGAATGGGGCTTAATTAGTCAGGCTTGTTAAGCGCTTTTATTGCAGGGGGCTGTTTAACTGCCCTCGTTAGCCCTATCATCGAAAGGGGAATCGAAAAAAGATGACAATCTGTCTGTCAGCCGTTGAAGTTCGACAATGTAAGCGTCCTGCCCATAACTATTTTTTCTAATCTATCATTTTTTTCTTAACCCTGTCCGCCGCCTGGGTCAATGATAACACGTTTGTAGGTTCTGCCATCATGACCGCTTCTGACACACCTCGGCCGCTTAAAGACACCGTGACTATAACCTGAACTCTTGCCACAGGGTTCAGCCTGATATTTAGTATAATCTCTAACATATTTAAGCCAAAGTTACTAAGAGCTTAGACGATAACGACCTCTAATCAGGTGTGTTACCAGGACGCAGTGAGCCCCTAAATGGTGTAGCCTGTCTGTGGCGAAGTCCAGTTTGTCTTTCCGTCCGGTGAATGCATTTGCAATGTCACCCGGCAATAGCCAGGGAGTAGGCTAAGAAGGATCCGTTAAATCTAGCCGCTCGACTCTTTTGTGGGCTGCGACATAAACTCCACATTTTACTGAGTTCAGAGCCAGGCCATCACACCAAAATCAATGACCTTCTGGATATCGTCAAGTGTGGTCGTCAGCTCTCCGTCCAGAACGTTGTCATTCAGGTACCAATGATTAGGAAAGGGCCGCAGTGTGTTCGTCAATACCTTGATGCTTAAACAGAAAAATTAGGATTCTAGGACAGCATAGCGTTATATGGGGCATGACCGGTTGTGATGATTGACCATAGGCCAGGTACGTATGGCAAAACAGTAAAAGTGCCCACAGCTTGGTCTTTTCGGACGCTATTGAAATTGTTTCGGAGGCCCAGTTTGATCACCATTTCAGATTTTGATATCTTAAGCGCCAGGTCCCTGAGCCTTTAGCCTGTTGAATATTAAATTAGGGAGAACTGCGTAGGTTCTTCGTAGGGTAGGGGTTGCAAAGGTATTCTTAGTAAGGTTGGGAAGGCTTTTCCTAACTAGGACAGACAGTGACTGACTGTCTTTCCTAACTCGCGAAAGTTGTAACAGGACCAGAACGAGGAAGAACAGAAAACTAGGCGTTGAAGTCGTTTTCCTTGGTGACGTGTACGAAGACTTTCGCATTAGTAGACCGCACAGATTTAGGTAAATTACAAAACCGTTTGGCACGACGCATGTTTGCCTATCGACCATATCGACCAATAGTGTTCACATAATTTTATTTTATTGCAGCCCGGTGGAATGTAGATGGCCCGTTGGCGACATCTGCGTGTATAACCGATATATGCCTGGTATGGCCCCTCCTTGTAAAGACGCTTTAACCCACAGAACATGTAGTCCTGTTAATATCACCCACAGCGAGTGATGCATATGCGGCATCATTTCTGTTTGAGTCGTTGTTATTTAACATTATGATGTGAAATTTTTGAGCTTCTCTTTAAGAGGAAGCAAGGCCAAGATACGTTTCAGGGCCTCTGCAATAGTCTTCAAGGTTGCTGCCAAATCAGCACTGATACCCTTTAACATCCGAACAGCGTCCGTTAAAACACTTTCACCACCTCTGCGCGACGTGTTCTTACCGAGGTTTATTTTCATAGTAAGTACTGAAGCTAACGACAGAGCTTGACGAGTTTTGCGTGTGTTGATTCGCTTCCGTTTGGGCTCCGGCAACGGTCGCGACTTAGGAAGGAACAGCCGCTGGAGACGCTTTATTGCGTGGCAGATGTGCCCTCAAGAGCTGCAGCGTAGAAAGCCTTATTTTTGTGAACAGGCTGCACGTTTTCTATGACAGTGGCTGTGACATTAGGTCCCTCTATTGGTGCAGCTAGATGTCCTGTCCGCTAGATGCCCCGTTCGTTGACAACTGTACCATAACTTCGGTTGATCGGGCTTAAGAACGACGCAGTGGGTGTTGCGTATCCCAGGAAAGTATTGCTTATATAAAGCTAATCCTAACAAAGCAACTTTGCGAAAACCTTAGCTGTCCCATCGACAAACATCATGTTAGCGTCCCGCAGAATGTGGATGGTCTCCACAGTCGAGGACCCCACCTGCGTAGCTCCGCTAGGAAGACCTACGACAAATGCATTTGTTCTTGCAAAAAACAATAATGATACCATTAAATACAGAGGTCCGCATTCGGCACCAGACATTTTTAGTTTATTTTTTAGTTCGTAATGTCGCTTACAGTACCGGGAAGCAGGCTTAAGACGGCGACGGTTGAACGCGACGATTCACTCAACCCGCTTACTAGAGCACTCGCAAGAGTCTCTCTGTCTCTTACCCTCTGTATGTCGAACTGTTATAACTGTGAATGTTATACTACTGGACGTGTGCCCCCATCCGAGCCAGCCCCCCAAGAACTCGCTGGTATATCCAGCACTCTATGGTTCAGACGTATATCCTAGCAAGAAGTTGCCCGGAAATGTTCTTCCTCTACTCGAATGCCGGTTGGTTGCATAGACAGGCGGTGCGGGAGCTAAACTCGAGTCAGAGATAAGAGCACAAAACAAGATTTTTAAGAGTCCCAGTTTCGTGCGTTTAAAAATCTCAAATGGTTACGCATGTTGACATGCGCTCAACAGCCTGCTCAGTATCACTTAAAAGGCTAGATAGTCCGTTTTCGACACAGTGTTTGACAGTCGCCGCTATTGCAGCGGTATCGCTGCCGGCGCCATCTTCTGCATCAGTTGTCAATTGCGGTCGCTTTCTTCCAATCTCCTTTCAGCTTGTTGACTTTTACTGCTGCCTCGGCCAATTGACCGGCTGCTCCGATTTTGAACGTTGCTGCTGTTGCTGCTGCTTTTGTAAAAGAACCAGGTTGGTTATTCTGCAGTGATTTCTGTACCGACCTTGGTAAGTAAATGTAACGCTCCATGTCACTCCACCACTAAGTGTTCACTGGGTCTGAAAGTTTTTGTATGCCAAAGAGAAGTGTTAAGAAAAACTTAATGTCACTATTCTAACCTTATACGTAGAGCGGCGCAGCATGAGATTCGCACTATTGAATCATCTGCAAGGTTCATGTATATATCAGAAATATTATGCATTACATATATTTGTATGAGACTGACAACCCGGTCGGTAAACTCACTTAACTAGGTATGGTACAATTGTACGCACTGTTTGTAATATTAATAGATATTTTATAATTCATGCGTGGCAGTCATTTTGATACAAAATCCTTGGCGATCCAATCCGAGGTTGCGGAGTAATTAAGGTCTTCCGGCAGCCATGTCGAGATTAAATGCATGCATAAATTACCTCCGTCATCAGATAAATCACTCTAGGTCATTTATGCGTGCACTCAATCTCGACATGCCCACCTAAAATTCCTAATTACTGCGCATTCACGGTTTGCATTGCTGCGCTTCTGTTATACATTTACTGCATAAATTGTATAACAAAATAATCATCATGCGCATTTGTCTGAATGTGTTAAAGGCGACGTGAATGGTCGTAGGGTTACGATAATAGATATACATATATCGCTAAGAAAGGAACTTTATTATTTATATAAAATAATTTTATATTTGCGATTTTTTTTTTAATCTAAACGATCATGTCCAATCTTCTGGCCGGCGTTATATTTGCTTCAAAATCTTCACGAACACGACGATGTGCGTAGTTCTGTATAGAAGGACTGGCTGTCTCGCAAGTTCACATTTTGTGCTGCTATGTCGGGCAACAGCACCGTAGTCACGGATTTTAGTAATATTACCTTTACTCCAAAACAGATTTCCCTGAGACCATATTCCATTTTGAGGAAATATTTAGTTTTTTTGCTAAGAATCAATCAGCTCTACAATTCTCTATATCGATTTTTAAATTCTTCTGGGTTACCCAGCATATATATATATATATATATATATATATATAACAGGGTCACCGAGCAAGATTTAATAATCGATATAGAGATTTTGTAGAGATGATTGATTTTTAACTATAAAGCAAAAACTTCCTTTAAATGGAATATGGCCTCTAAACATCTGTTTCAGATATATATATATATATATATATATATTAAAATGGTTTAGCAAAAAGTGTGCTAATGTTGAACATATGCCCTGAAAGGCAATATTCCACAGATTTTATTTGGATGATACACACACCATTCGCTTTATCACGGTGCGCGGAACGACTACATGCTGCCTTATGCTCCTGTTGTCAAAACCACTTTAGCAGTTGTGCTTTCTTTTCGATAAATATCCCGAGAAGGCGATTTCGATCCTTAAGATCAAGAGAGCTCCATCGGTCAAGAATAACCTCTCTACGTGAATGTACCAGTAGAAATATTGTCATTATAACTTTTGTTTATGTAAAACTGATGCCGCTGTATTAGTGTACAGTGTGCTCTACAGATTTGTTCTTGATGACGTCTTACAGATTTGTTTCACGGATGTTTTGATGACGTCTTACAGATTTGTTTCACGGATGTTTTGATGACGTCTTACAGATTTGTTTCACGGATGTTTTGATGACGTCTTACAGATTTGTTTCACGGAAGAACGCGACATTGCTTGCACCATAAACAATTTTCTAATCTCTGGTGACTTTTTGCAGAAAGAGGTCGCCGCACTGAAGTGTGTGCAGAAGTCAGCAACCGGCCAGGAGCAGCAGCGAGAGCTAACGAAGGTGAAGTGCGAGTTCAGCGTATGGCGCGCTGTCTCCGAACATCCACACGTGGTCAGCCTGATCGCATTTCTGCAGACGGATCGCAACTGGTGCTTTGTAATGGACTTTGCTCCGTTGGGCAGCCTGAGCCATTACTTGAAAGACACTGGTTCGTCGTGAGTGAGATCGCATGGTGATCAACAAGTTAGATTAGCCAACGCTCTAAAGTTTCTCTCTATATAGCTGTCGTGTATAGCCGTATTTTGGTGGATCAGCAATACTCAGCGATAGGTTTAGCCATCCTTTGGTTTTTCAAAGAATATCTTGTCCCACTGTAATTAATTGTTGTGTATTGACATGCGGACTCGCATTTGAGCTGTGCACTACTTTGTAACAGCACCTGTAAAATATTCACTTTAAGGTTAAAATTCTGTTTGTGCCGCAGATGACAGATCATAGAGTCATTTGTTGTAGAAAAAACGTACAGTGCGGTGTCTGGCGTATAAATGCCGTGCCGCCTTTCGCATGGCAACGACGCTAAAATCTCTGTTTAGGGAGGTAGCGCTAATGTAAGACGTTGTCAAAATCGTCATATGTAGATGACTACTAAAAGCAAAACATATTCATGTTGCTCTGACTCGTCGTTTACACAAGCGGATAAATTACTGTGGAAGGTACAGAAGGCCTGTACGCGAAGTTATCGTTTGTATACATTAACGTGTTTACATTTACAAACAGGTAGTTCAGGCAAGCCATATGTTCCTACGCAGGACGACAGAGAGCGCTCTCCGACTCGCATCGCCTTCAACAACGTTTCCATGTGTTGCAGGAGGGCCTCTGGAGATCGAGCAGTCTCGGCGGCTTGCCGGCCAGCTTGCGCATGCGATTTTCTGCGTTCACGAGATGGGCTTTCTGCACCGCGACATTAGTTGTTCGAACGTACTGCTGACGAGGGCTCCCAACCATCCGAAATTACTCGATGCTAAACTAACCGATTTCGGATTGAGCATGCGCGGTCACAGCTCGTCGAGTCGCTGTGGATCGCTGGCGTACATGTCGCCCGAAGTACTGGAACGTTCGCCGTACAGCACCGATGCGGACTGGTGGTCGTATGGGATCGTCATTTACTGCATGTTCGTTGGACGGACTCCACTGTCTGTATACGCGAAGAAGAGGCACATTGAGTTGAGCTCGCTTTCGCGTGAAATGCGGTAAACACGCTTTCGTTTCGTCACCTTCGTCAATGCCATATATATATATATATATATATATATATATATATATGTGTATATACTAGGTCTCCCAGAACTCGTCCAACAAGGTTTGGGGTCTTGTACAACACGGCGAAAAAATATTTTTCGTCTATTGGAAAAGTCATGGAACAAGGCGGAAGTGTTTTATTTTGAAGTGAGAGCGAAAGGACCAAAAGTGGTTGTATCAATACTTTTAGCCTGGCATAGCATTATACGTAGGCCCAAAGCAGAACAAATGTCGTATTCAAGATATTTGTAAGGAAAAAAAAATATTTGGAATTCTTATTATTTGGCTTTCACGCTCCATTACCCATTTTATACTATAGGGATTTTTTTCCTCGCAGATGTCTGGTTAGTTTGTCGATAGGATCACTGGGGCTCTCGCTCTCACTATAAAAAATACATTTCCGCCTCCTTGTACTAGACCTCAAAGTTCGTCAGACGAGTTCTGAGAGACCCTGTATTTATAAATTAATTCATTCTCTTTATTTTAATATAACTATTAGAAGGAATTGAGTTTACGTATCTTGTTATTTTCTAACAGTAGCAATAAAACATATAGCAACTACAGAAAGTAAACCCGCGCTTCATCACCTTATTTTCTTTTTATAGTACATTTGCGCTTGGCGCACTTAATAGATAATCGCATTTCTTCTACAGACAGCCAAGAACAGTATTTGTAACGAAAAGTGTCCCCGTCTCCCAGCGCTCGTTCGAACACATTACATCATCCTAACATATTATAATTTTATATTATTAATGTAAATATTATTATATTTACATTATATTTCATTCCCATCTTCCGATGAGTCTGCTGTGGAACCATTGCATCTTGAACCCATCACTGTGTGAAATTAACGATCTATTTGGGCATTTTGGGTCCAATAATTAGCCATAAAGTGTTTACGCGAGATGTGTGTAGTAAACTTGATTTAAAAATGGTTTAAAATTACTGTAGTAAGCTTGACTTAAAAATGGTTTAAAATTACCGTGTTATGAGTTCAAAACTAGCTAGAGGCATGCGCATAATGATCTGTGGTTTGTTTCTGAGTGCGTTGCACAACAAGGCCAAATGGCGATATAAACACTAGACTAGAAGCGTATGCCGCTCGTTGATTTTGCAGGTATGAACTGGCAAAGAATGTGACCATTCATATTACGCGCCAGTTGACGCCGGATCAGCGGACGTTTCTGATCGACATCTTGCGCGACAACCCTGTCGAGCGGCTGGGCGTGTGGCGGCTATCGTTCAGCAATGGACGCGTCAGCGACACGCTCGAGCCCTTTCGACGACACCAGTTTTTTGCCGGCTTTGACTGGACAGACCTCGACGCGGTCTACCACAAACTCATGACGCGACGTCGGCAAGGCCTCAACGGCCCTCTCGACTCGCAGGAGGATCTCGACCTGCCGTCGCCCGAGGAACGCCTTATGTCGGCGTGTTGCTCACCCAAGCTCAAATACCCTCATGACCGTAGCATCTCGGATTGAACGTCGTGAGACAGACCAACAAACCTGCGTCGCCATATCGCCTGCTTTTGCCTGCTCTGCCTGCTCTCGAAACTGTTCGCCCCTCTAGCATATGCATATGCTCCTCACTGCACGGTCGTCAGGGATGAGTGATGCCTACGGATGATGCCCTGTGGTTGCGCCGGCCGGCTAAGCTAAGCGATGGCTCTTTCATACGCGACGAGGCGAAGCAAGTGGAGCGTAGTGGCCGGGGACCCGTGGACCGGGATACAAATTTGACAAAGGAGATATTCTCAAGTGACAATACACAAATGCTCTGTTTAGCTCTGCTGTCTTAATAGAGCTGTATAGAGCTGTATATATTGCGGTAGTAGTTGGCTAATCTCATGTTGTTTCGGAAGAGAAATTACTTAACGCGGATTGGACTAGATATGAACCACACCTGCATTATTATATTTAAGGGCCTTCGTGATGTGGAAATAATTGTAAATACACAACCGACCCATATTACTGATCTTTTCAGCATCATCGTCGTTTATAAGCACACCTACTTTCTATACAATACTTCGTGCCTGTAGTCCGGCTTTTCTCTGCGCGTTTACAGCTTACTGAGAAGCTAAGCATGAGACAAAACATGTTCATTTAGCTCGCTTCTCCGTGCGCCAGTATATAGAAAAAGCTGGTGGTAATTATCCGCACACGGAATATCTGGCTTACTAAATAGAGCAACGCATGATTGTCCTATAGACTACTGCAAATAAGAGATATCGCATTTTTTAGAATGTCTATGATTCTACGTCATTATTCTGATTTCGACGTTACCTTAACCAATTTACAAACATTTCATAAAGCAGAGGATACATGCAGAAAGCACACCTCCAAATCGCCTAGTCAAGCGCATATATATATATATATATATATATATATATATGTGGTAAAAACTGCCGCTACCACTTCCGGGTGTTCTTTGAAGAGCATCTTTACCGCTATAGGCGGAATGCCGTCGGTTCCTGGAGATCTCCCTGGCTTGAGCCTCACCGCTGCCATCAATACCTCTGCGCGTGTGATAGGCGCTTCTGAAGATGTCCCTCTTCTTGCGTATGTTTCCCTATTAAAATGTCCATGCTGTGGAAATAGACTGTTTAAAATGTGTACGACCTCTGTGTCTGGCAGTGTGACTTTTCGGGCCTCCACGCCTATCCATCTAATCATTTTGTAGGGTTTTCCCCATGGCTAGTCATTTATGTCCTCAATCATTTGTCGCCAGTAGATCTTTTTGCTGTCCGCTATTTCGTTTTTTAAAAGCGCCCTGAGTCTTCTATAATTTTCCAAGGCGAGGGTCTCGGCCTCCCGGGTCCTGTGGCGTTTTTGAGCTCCATTTTGGCTTTGTTACAATCCGCCCGTTTTTGCGCTTTTTGAGTTCGCTCTTAAAGACTTCTTCGTCCTTGATCCTGTAGTACATCTTACATCTTATAGGCAACGTTTTTTTTGCTGCAGTTCTAGCGTGAACTCAATACAGTAGTGATCGCATTACACCTATATATATATATATATATATATATATATATAAATATATCTACATATATATATATATATATATATATATATATATATATATATATATATATATATATATAGATGTAATGTGGTCTTAATTACTTTACATTAATCTAATTACATTAATCTTAAAAAAATATCAATAATATATATATATATATATATACAATTTTTGCCAGTGGAAGGGGAGAGCGGAAATTCTTCATATAGGAGTGAGGTATTGTTTAATGATTTTTTTTAATGAATTGTGATTTTAGGGGTGGCTGTCCCGGCATACGTTTACAAAATGCACCATTGTAAGAGAACGCATTCCTCAACTGAGAACCGAGCATTCGGGAGAAAATTCTACATCGTCAGAATGTACCCGGTTTTAGCCAGCGCAGGAACTATTGTGATATTAAGAAGAGTTAGCAAAATTTTATTTTAACTTTTGCATGTTTTTAACCTTTACGCCCAGGTTCTCAAAATTTCCATCACCTGTGCGCAACCAATACGTCTACGAACGTACATACTAAGTGAATTATTTTGGTTTCAAATTGGTAGAACTGACTTCTGGTTACAAAGTAACACAAATTCCCATATGGCCATATCGGGTGTAAGTGCATACATGCAGGTACTATGTTCGCTTTCTTTTTAAATCAAGTCACTCGTCAAACCTATTGAAGCTCAGAAAAATATTTATTTTATTTCAAATCTTGCTCAAACGAATGTCCGTAAGTCAGTAAGCACATTCGGTAGCGACAGCAAAGCTCTGGTTGCACGCGTTCAAAATTTCCAGGCGTCTTCCGAATGGCTCCTCCAGCAGTGACTATCCTGCTAATCGGATCCATGCAGAAGGCCTTAGGCAGATGCCTTGCGGGACTCCAGAGAGACATAGAGACAGTTCTAGACATCTTAAAGCTCCTAACAGTGAGATAAGTTTGGCAGGATTTTTGTTTACGCTCTGACAACCACATTATAAACGCTCGTAATGGGCTAAGTTGCCTGTGGCACGATATCGTCTGAATGCATCTATCGTCATCGCGTTCTCGTACTGGAATTATATAGGCTTTCTCCAGCATAGGTATGTAGCAGCAAGGCAATGACAACCACGTCCAACAAATTCAACCAGCACGGCCAGGGCTCGAACTAGCGATTTTCTGCTAACCGTGGTTGCCATGGCAACGCCCCGTTTCGAACGGTGCGTTAGCTGCCTAAGCCACCGCCACTACAAATTTCTAGCTCTAGGTCTGATGCTTAGCGATACCATTTTCATTAGTAAAATCTGGTGGCCAACCCGACGGAAATCACGCGAAAAGTCAAAGCAAACTATATGGAGGGAAGATTCGTGATTTCGCGTCAAGGTCGTCATGGGAAACCTCTAAAAATTAGGTTGCCGTCGATCTCTTATGTGCACAGGTGTGACAATGGATTTTTGGAAGACGGTGGGAATATGAAAGCGGTTCTGTGGACGTTAAAAGTTGGCCCTGGGTCAGCCCAAAAAAGTTGAATGTGTGGGCCTTTTGCTTGATGATCTCGGTGGGGACATACATACCATCTTTGAAGTATGTCCTTCTACATAATATTTACAAAATACCAGTATTGGGCTTCTACTGATTGGCATCGCGCAAAAAGGAGACGCCAATTGGTGGCAGTCAGAGTCGCAGCCGTCGCATTACAGTCAGCCTTATAGAAGTTCAAGATAGAATCTCATTACGCTCTTGTCTTTCTGTGGGTGTTTTGAAGGAGACTACTAGATAGCCGGATTTTACGGGAGATTAATTTACCGCTCAGTATCAGTGATTATTTCGTCATTACCTGCAAGAGCAAGTTTAGTATTCTTTGTCCCGTGTGGTAGCCATAACAAGTTGCACAAGTTCAGCTGAAGAATAGGAGGAGCTTAGAATGTATTTTTGGGTCTGCTATGGCTCATAAAAAATGTGTATGGCGCTTACGGATAGGGTCGTCCGCTTCTTGCGGAATCGAAACGAATGCACCAGTCCAGATGCGGAGTAGGGAGAACCTTGGCAAGGGGCAATAACACAGCGGCTAATGTTCGACTGATGCTGCGTCTTGTTTATTAGAAATATCTTTTCTGCTGCTCTTTTAGAGTGAAACTTTTCACTGGTAGTTGCTTTAATACGTTTAATTGTCACCGCATCCGCTTCAATATGCGCAGCAGAATAGTGAGGCAGGTCTGAAATACTTCATTGCAGTCAGCAGTATATGACAAAAAGACCCTTTAAATCAAATTGAGATACTTGTGAATCCACACAAGGTGGTTCCCTTAAAGAGCTTCGTCAACGTCGGATTTGATAACAAAAAAAAACCGGGCAGCAAGCTGAGATTCCATACTTGACGGCCAAAAATTGACTCAAGGCACTAAAAGCATGTAAATGCTACCTCGTTCTGGATATCAAACCCCCATTCTAAATTAGTGTCGCAAAGTGACGCTTAGCAGGTCTGTCGGCGGCCTGAATACTATTTACTGGAACAAATAACTTAGTTACTGAAACATCAGGTTGTCTCTTGATGAGGTTTTGAGTTCCCTCCGACACAGAGAAGCGTCAACGCCGCAGACCCTTTGTCTCATTCTACACCCCAACAAGCTGAAGCTGTGCTATTGCCGGTATGCCACCGAGGTTCGTAGGGAACTGCCCACGGGTTGGCCTCATAAGGTTTTCCAACACGCTATTTTCTTTTGTAGTCAGTCTTCGGCGCGTTACCTTGATACATTCAGCGGGTCATCGATGTTAGACATATTATATGAACCATCAATTATCAAAGCCCTTCGTTGGCTTATCTTAAACTACAATGCTCAACAACGATTGTTCATTATTGCAATATCAACGCCTGGTGTTTTCTCAATGTGCGTTAGCCGCACAAGCATTGGCCGGGCGGAATACATCTTTCGTATGAAGTACGAGATAGCGTACAATTCTTATATGCATTCAATGCTTTTTCAGGTGGACTGGTTTATAGTAAAACTATTATATATATATATATATACACACCGGCCTTTAGGATGATAAGTGTAAGAGAAGCTTGATACACAAAATATTTAAGGCAATCATAAAAAAGATCTGCACTGTAACGTAACCATAAAGGCATACCTCTAAAGGTCTGCAGCAGCACAACCGAATGCTGGTGACATCTTCTGTGGAAATTGTCCTAAGGAACGGTATTTTAAATTAAAACAAAATTAAAGCTATTTAAGGTATAGCGAACGTTAGAAACGTTTTTTTAACGTTTCCGCTGTTTTTTTTTGTCTAAATTATTGACGAACATAGATTTGTTCACAGAGATTATGACCCGTGGGTGCTTAGAATGCGAATTACGCCCTGAACTTTACTGCATTTGTTTCGTCATCATTTTGACTACACAAAATTGTCCAATGTCGCTGCAACTGCTTAGCGATTCCGTTTTTGTGTTGCAGTGCATTTCTGTAGCACATACGCTTATTGGCCTACAGGGTAGGATGGATTGAACTCATTAAGTCTAATTGCAAAACTTAACAGAACAAAGTTCCACACTTTTGGCAGCATCTCCAAACCCTCAGTTGGCCCTCATATCGCTGAGGCCTAAAGGGGGTCAATTAGAGTTCGAATTCGCAATCAAGAGGTAGTTTGCGTTTAGCCACCTTATAGGCAAGCATGGCTAAATCCAATCGTGCCAGCTGATCGAGTTTGAGTAGTCCGAGTCTGTCGTACCATGGCGACACATCGCCCGGCGAGACAGACCAGTAATGGCTCGCACCGCATTGTTGTAGATAACCCGTAACGAGTGCAGGGCTCCCGAGCAGGTTGTGCCCAATATAATTCCATAGGTGAGAATCAATTCCAGAAGCGCCCTGTACACGAGGACCAGAACAACGCGGGAGATCTTGGCCTTCCTCAGACGGGCCAGCGATGCCACGACAGCACAGCAGATTCTGACACTCGATCGAACGTTACTTTTCATCATCGTTCCCTCGTCTCATGAAGCGTAATACCGAGATATTTTACTTCTTGACTGAGAGAGACAACTGCACCGTCCACTTAGAGGGATATCTTACCCATGTCCAGTTTAAATCAATAGGAATTGCACGTGCTACTGATCTTTCTATGGAGCATAATATCATAGCCTCAACAAGACTGGGAACACGAAAACACTGTTGAGGATGAGATTTCGAGAAATTGTGTCAAAAATGCATTTAAAATGTTGACGTCTGAGCCTTCTTTGAAATGCTATACCAAATCTCATCTGTACGTAATAGCGCTCTGGCGTAAATACGTACAGACCTAGTGGAAAGATTTAATTTTACGCCTTTTTTAAGTTTTGAGAACACTTCATAAAGGCTGTTTTTCCATGCTACGCCAGGAGGAAAAGCATCGTGACTTACCTTTTTTGTTTCTTGAGTAGAGGATGGATTGCCATTACAAACAGCAGCACAACTAATAATAGCCGGTTAATAATAATCAAGCCGGTTGATACATTTGCTGCGAGCCAAATTAGGTATTAATGTTTTATTCCATCTTAATCGAGCTAACTTGCCCAGCTACAGACCAATGACGGAATTGATAGCGCGCGATCGGCAACAGACTGTATCTTATTGCTCTGTGGCGAGTGTTTCTTACTTTAACTTGAGCCCAATCTACAAATATTTGGAAAGATCACATACGAGAGGACCGGATATGTATCTAAGGTTGACCCAGCAGTCCCTACGGTAGCATGGCCGCTGTGGTATACTTTATCTCATATATTCTCAAGAGGTATCGCCCAAATGAAATATTGCAAGATATTGCTACATACCCTTGTAACAACAATTATTTAAAAACAAATTGTCGTGACTAGTATATACCAAGTCTCTCGTGCCTAACATGACATATATGGTTCTTCAGGTAGATGTTGATCGCTGAAACCTTACAAAAAGTTTGTTATAATAATTACCGGAATACGATCATCCTCCACTGCAAGACCCTATCAGTACTGTAGAAGTATTATTCTCTACAATTTCAATTTTTAGCTTTCGACTATGTTCAAGCTGTTGTTGATGAGTTGCTGTATTTTTGGTAATTATGACACGTAAAAAGTAAACTTTTTAAGGCCGTTCACACACACTGCGTCACTCCGTTGTCTCGGTGTAGCTCTATAGGTTGGCCGATTGTTGAATCAGCAGCGTGTATATGCTGCTGGCGTTTCCAGTTATAACAGTCAATACGAGCTGGCTGCGTTTTCCGTTACGTGATTACTGACAACCCCGTTATGCACTGTTGTCTTGAATGTAGTTCCATTGTTTGTTTCAAATACTTTTCCGATTCTATCCGTCCTAGTCGATTAATATTCGGCACAAACTGTACGCTCATTGTAGCCATTGGGCTATCATAAATTGATTGTAAACCTAGATATTGTTGCACGTCTATTATGTTGAAATATTTTACTATGAACACTTGCCTGAGAGAGTACGCGTTCTAAGTATGATGGGCAAAGCTGAGCTGTTTTTAAATGTATTGTTGATCAGCTGCTCAACCCGGAGCTTTAGATGCGGTGCTCTACTACACAACCTTCATTTGTTTTTGTTTTAAACCTGGTTCAATAACACGATCCGTAATGTCAAACTATTTTTTACAAAGACGTATTCTGTGTACAGGGCTAATCGAGCTACGTGTGGCAGTATGTGCTGAAGAAATTCAGGGTTTGAACGCTGTTTACTATAATGGACAAAAACGCATACAATTGTTGCTGAGTTTAATTTTGATATTATGACATAATGCAAGATCGTCAGATATTGTCAAGACTTCAATTTTCCAAATCTGCTGTCCGTTTAAAAAAAAACGATTTACTTCTTCTGGTTTGATTTTTTTCTAGTCTTAACTTCAGAGGCTGTATACTTTCGAGTGTATTTGCAAGTACTCATGAATAAAGCTGTTTCATTCATAACTAGACACTCAATTAAATCACAGATGGATTATTTAGATAGTTAACAATAGGCTAGGTAGGTTTTCCCTGAAGAACCACTGACAACAATGATTGGGAGATAACGAAAAATATTCTGGAGAACCTTAGGTAAAACAGTCAGGCCTATTCGACACAAAGAGGCAACAATACAGACGTTGCAAACTACCGTGTCATTTCCCAATATTCAGTTGCCTGTGTTTGATTTTTTTGGCACATACGTTTATTTTCTTATGTGACAGCAACTAACTCAACCGTGCGCAATATGAGCTCTTGTCCAGTTGGTCGAAGTGCAAGCAGTTTTAGAAATGAGGCAAGACTGGGCCATATTCGAAGTCTACGAAAACCCGTTCATTATATATAATTTGGCTAGAATATTGCTTTCGATCAAGCCAGCCACCGAATACCTCAATTAAAGCTCCCAAATAATTTGAGTGTTCTCGGACAGGCATAGAAAAATAGTGCCCGTTTTATCTGCACAACGAATATAGTAAAACGCTGCATGCTCTTTGAGGTAAGCACCTTGGACTCCGCTGACGATATTAAGGCTTACCGCTCCGTCGAGTCATAACCTCGCTTATGAAAAGCTGAAACAGGACGTCTATGGCGTTACATGTTGGTGTGCGGATATGCAACTCCGTACAGGAGGTGCGTGCATCCTCAAACATGACTGTGAGGACAACGGATACGTGATAAACTCTGATCTGCTTTCTCCAGTCACCACTCACTACATGATCTGGGAGTTCCGGTTACTAGCTTCAGCTGTCATATTATGCCTAGATATGCTTTGCGTTAGTCAATACTTTTTTCATTTGCATAGTTATCAAGATCCTAAACAATATATCAGATGGTACACAGCACCTGTCATCCGTAAGCTGCTAGGCCACGCTTACAGGAGTACCACGAAAAAAAAACGTGAGCTTGCCTTATAGTATGCAAAAGCATAAAAGTCTTAATAAGACTGCGCTTTAATTGCCTACATTCTAATCGTAATCACACAACGTAATGTCTTCCTACAAGTAACGATACATTATAGATGAGTTTCCCGCCGAGGCCAGTATGTTAAGTCGATCCATTGGTCTAAGTTGCATTGAAATCACGGAATCGGCTAGGAATAGTTGCCGCTGTAAACTGTTTTGTGTTACTAATGTAAATTAGTTACTGCTCTGTCTCTAACTGAGTCAGCTCTGTCACTCTAATGCCCTAACTGAGCCGTTAGTGGTATGGTACATGATAACCGAGTGACAGCACTTGAATACTTATTGTAGACCTAAATGAGCATATGACTCATTTACGAGAGCCTGGCTGACGTCAAAACATAAGCCAGCGAACTCCGTCAACAGTGTTACTAAGTCAAGGTTGCTTCTAGCTGTCTCCTGTGACGTGACTCATAAATCCCGTCACGCAAGACCGATGGGCCAAATGCGACAGCCGTTTGGTCTTAAAGTAGTAGACGCGTTTGGCAAGAGAGCTCACAGAGGGCCCGAACTCGTTACCCCCACTATTAAGATAACAAGAAGGCAATCATTGCAGATAGTAAAAGGAGGCGGCGGTGATAGCAAGGCGATTCGGAACAGTTAAGCAGACGGTGGCCCTTTCCGGAGCCCTGTTAGACAGTGAGTGTCTCTATCGCGTCCTCATAGCGTATATAAACGTACCACTGAAGCATACGGTATATGAATGTCCCAAGCGAAGCTCATAGCTGCGCTAGCTAACTTAACTTTAACTTTTTTAACTTAAGGGGAGGTTGGATGGTAATGCACCATCTCTTTTTATTGAGACATCTGTGCTCCCCCTTTTTTTGGATCATGGTCGATTATTCAGTCCACTCCGTCATTCACCTTGTTTAATTGGGAACCATGAAAATCACTTTAAAAGTGGCCGGTCTGGATCTCGAACCTAGGCCTCCCGAATGCAAGGTAAAGGCTTTTGCCACTAAGCCATATTGCTCGGTAGCTAGTTTCTTTGTCACTTATCTGTATTAGAAATCATCATTAAGCGCATTATAAACACGGGGTATCGTCAAGTATAATGCGGACTTTAAAATTAACTATTTGATCTGAAACAACGCAAAGTACAACGTGCAACGCAAAACATATATCAAGATCGCTGGCAAGTTATGCGCCGGCATGTTATTTATTCTGCTCTGATACTTTGAGATATTTGTACTGGTGGGCTTTACTGAATAGAGCCAATTATTTCTGCTATGAGACTGGGTTTACGATTGTTATTTTTGCAATAGGTAATAATACAGACGTGATCTGCTAAGTAGCTGCGGATTTAAAACATAGTTATGCTTTAGCCAAAAGAAAACGGTGAGGCCATCCTTCTCCCGAGGGAGGTTACATTCGGCACCGGGCGATTTGGACGGCTTGGGGAATCCGCCTGGTTCAACCGTTACTTCTAATCCGATGGCATTGAAAACCGTACTGACCCGGCACGGCTTCGCGAAAGACAGCACTTGGTTGGCGTCAACGACAAGCGGGATGCGTTCGGCAGCTATAGGCTAATGAGTCTAAATGAGGGCGACGCGGCCCGCAATGGTATCTTGGATACAGCCTTAAACGTAATATAAGTAATATAAATGCAAATAACAAGACGGTCGTGGCCCTCTGCAAAGGGGCGCGGAGAACACAAAGGTCTAGCTAAAGAAGACATCCTTGAAACTTAACATTCACCTTCGCGGCTAAGTTGATTGATTAGCGTTCAAACTTGATTTCAAAATAGCAATGTCACACTAGATCAACTGCGAAAATTACGCATGAATGTGATCGTCCCAAGGTACAAGGTGAGCTGTTCTGGTGCTAATGGACCATTATCATTCATGGCCATAAACAGTTTTGATCACTAGGTGGTGTAATTTATATATATATATATATATATATATATATATATATATATATATATATATATATATATATATATATGCTTACATGTAATTTTGCAGCGCTGACACACAAACCTAATAAATGCACTGTTAAACTAGGCGATCGAACTTATATGAGGGCGTTATAAAGCTTAACATGACTCTAAGACATCTAACAGTTATAGACCTAAGTGCAACATTACATATCAGAAAGAAATCTCGCCTTATATATAAAGAATCGAAAAAAACTTGTGTTAGTTTAATTGAGCTTAATAAAACTCAAAGTTGTCTGTATAATGTATATGTTAATAGCCCAAACGTAGACGGTCCACAGTATCGGACCAAGCACGCCTGGTGTACATCATTCTGAAGTTGAAAAGGCATCTCCCACCTTGACAACAAGCGGGCAATTACATAGAAACGCGTTGTCCATCCGTGCGGTCCACTACATTTCGTTTTATTCTTGAAGTCGACGTACAAGTGATATCCTGACCACAGGCTGTGAAACTTCATCTTGTATAACTTCTAGCAACTGTGTACACGGGAAGCACCCCTTTTTTTAAAACCGTGCAAATTAGGTTCAAGACATCCAGAAGCAGCAAAAACGGTTATAAAGTAAATCACAATCTTCTTCATAACTAGACATATGATACAGCCCTTCGAGGTATGTCGGTAACAAGCCACATTCTTTCGCCCCCTCTTCTTCTTGAATACAGAATTGATGACAGAGAGTCAAAACGAAAACCTACGTGCAGCCATAAAAACGCCAATAAAACAACAATATCGGCGTGTTCACTATCAATAACAACGGTAATAGAAAAAAAACAACTCGCTTCATGCTTGTTCGATCGTGTTTGCGTCTCGAGTGGAGTCTGACCGACTGCTCAGTTGTGCCTTCGTTTTGCTTTATGTTCCCGACATTCCCGACTGCCGTTCGCCTTGACTGCCTGGAATGTCGGCTCATTCTACACAATGAATACAAGGTCACAAATGCCACACAGTCTTCTGGACGAATTTTTGCCGCTCTCTTCTAGAAGAACCGACAACAATGAATGTACGGCGAACTCAAGTGAACGCAGCAAAAAGAACCGGCTAGACAAGTTGTTCATTGAAATGCTGACAGTCAGCGACAATGATTACAGCATTCACCACCGCTCGACCTCTATTTGAAGAATATGTATATATATGTATATATATATATATATATATATATTATGCATATATATATATATATGTATATATATATATATATATATATATATATATATTATGCATATATATATATATATATATATATATATTTATATACATCAATATGAGTAACAACGTCAAAAATCAACAACACAGTAATACTTCTCATAACATAACGCATACATATTTTCTCTTTTATTCAGTTAAATATGAACTTCTAACGGCCGTTTAATTCGGCTACGGTAAAAAGGCGAGTCCCTCATCCGTGGGCAATGGGCCGATGATCCACATTGCATTTCCGCGTTGCAATTTAAGAGATCTCATCTGTAGAAGAAACTGACATATTCTTCTATTGTCAGTTGCTACAGCAACTCTAGTCCCCAGCTCCGCCAGAAAACTCCTTGTGATGTTTTCTATTCGGCTCGTTGTCTCAAAGGCGGCCTGGTAAAGGATCTAGTTTTGTTCCTGTTCGCTATATCCAGACAGCTTGCCGTCTGGATATAGCGAACTCCTCTTCAGCTGGTATGACGAGCACACGGTGCAGCCAACAACTATACGACACAGTAACGTCGCACACAAATCATCGGCCACGGAACTGGAGTCAGGTCATTCGCTTGCAGTTGACTGTTTGGCGACGGTCCTTCTGACGGCTCTTTAACTGCAGAGATGTGATCTGACTGCATTCTCTGGCTTAGTACGTCGCGTCGGAGTCGAGTGCCCTGAGAACCTGCCGGTACTCTTCCTGCAAGCAAGAGCTCTATGCTCTCTCATAGAAGACGCCAGCGTGTCACATCTGACAAAATTATGTGCGAAGCATGCTGTTTCCTCTAAACGCAGACTCTAAATACGATGCGAACGGTGCTGCTGTCCAGCACGTCCCCAGTCGCGCCGAGGCAATGGCCTGAAGCTATTCCCTCGCTGCTTCACTATGTTACCTTATATACGACCGTCCAGTTGGTTTTCATTCACCTTACGGTAATGGGTTCCATTACAACGCCTTAACACAGTCACTCACTGTTGCTATAATCAGCGATGCTGCGTCTATTTCTATCATAATAATTATAGGAGTGATGTTTCATCGTAGGTGATGTTTAGACAATGCATATATACGTATTTACACACATATAGTAAAAAAATAGTTTTATTAGCCAATAGTGAGGTACAAATATATATATATATATATAGATTTATATATATATATATATATATATATATATATATATATATATATATATATATATATATTCATTTAGATATATATTTAAAAAAAAAATATATATATATATATATAGAGAGAGAGAGAGAGAGAGAGATCTATGTGAGGCACAAGTTCCACGTGGGTTTCATGGATACAATTGATATGGGACGAATAGAAAGACGGAGAGAGGAGAAAATTGATTCGGAGGAGTGAGTATATTTCTTAAATAAAGCATAATATGTAAGAAATAGACAGAATTAAAAATTAAACTCTTGGTTGTGGTTGATTTAAAATAGTTTAGCGGGGTTATTAGAATTATATGGGTATACAGTGCACCGAATGATACATTAGCAAAGAAAGTTATTTGCATAACGTTTTTAATAACATCTTTGCCGGAGGTAGCATACCGGGAAGTCGGCGTAAGAGAATGGTATCTTTGCTGTCAGAGGATGGCGTCGATAACAATGATTTGAAAAATAGGCGGCCGATAACTGTTACACCAATTACGTATCATATTTTCATGTAAATGTTTACGAGCTGGGTACAATATAGGTGAGAGACGAACGGTAAAACTGGTTCATGGCAATGTGGATTTAGCAAGATATATGGGTTAGACAACATTTTTTTTTAATTTTATTAAATCAAATAGTTGAGATATCTAGGACGAGAAAGCTGGGTTTTATTGTGGAAGCGTAAACGCTTACGATATGGTCAGTGACATACCTTGTATAAGTATATGTCACACAGAAGTCGCAGGAAGCACTTATGCAGAAAACTAGTTTAAATGATGTAGCAGGTACGTTAGACACGAGCGTACAGTGAAACTGCTACGAGGAATAACAAACAATGGTTTGTCGGATATGCGGGAAGAAAGAGGACTAGATATTTAGAATTAGGGGAGGCGCTAGGATTAGGCAAAGACGCGGAAAAGGCACAGGTAGAAATTACAACGCAGAAGCTATCCCGATAAAAAGAGCTCAATACATAAAGGGAAATGGGGGAGCAGAATATCGGCAATTAATAGGTGTAGCGTTATGCGCCCCTAATAAAGAAGGGTGATATGTGTACGCACACTTATCAAGCGAATAAACCAATCAATCAAGCACTGGCTCAATTGCTTTAAAGGTAGTGGCGGTGTTGTTGTTGTTGTTGCCGCTGCCGCTACTGCAACCGCTGCTGTAGCGCCGCGCTTGGCACCGAAGGGGCTGCCCCTTGCCATTCCCTCCGGTGGCGCTGTCACAGGTCGGCTTTGTTGATAAAAGCCGACCTCCGCCTTCCGTCAACCGTGCATTATCGTTCTTCCGCGCTTTGCGTGTTCCGTCCTGTTTCTTCACGCTAACCTTTTATCTTAACGTTGAATTTAAACACTCCTCAATGGTCTCGGGATGTGCAGGCTGTTGCAGGAGAGCCGCTTTATCACCGGCGAACCTTCGTTGGAGCTCTTTGTGTGATGTCCACAGTTTCACTAAATTCCATGTAGCGCACACAAATGTTCCTTCATCAGGACCAAGTCGGGCTCTTGAATCACGGGAACCGCATGACACACTCTGTGTGTCCTCGGGGTCCGAGCTTTAGGCACCCCACAGTCGAGCAGCCCTGGTTAGAACTAACCAGTTGTTTCCCCGTTTTAAACTAGAGCGAACACTTTGCACATTTGAAGATCAAGGTGGAAAATGAAAAAACTAAAAAATGAGGCGATATAAATTACACTGTAGCCCGCAGAGTTGCGCAAGGAAGAGCTTTCACAGAACTTCTCTCGAAGACAGATGTTCATGTGAAAGTAATGTGCAGCGAATCGCGCAATCAGGTGTCTATTCAACTAATTGACCATTTCTACTGCCAGGGTCATTGTCTGGGTTTTATAAACCGGCAAGTCAATACTTTCCATGGACATGTGTTTGTTGAACAGCTACCGTTTTTGGTAGAGTGTGCATCTTCTGTAGGTCTTTAACAAATAGAATGGCTGTATTGGAGAAGACGACATCAGTAAATACACTAACTTGTTGAGGTTAGTACAGTGGACTCCAGCGCCTTTTTTTCAGAACGTTGGTCAAACGTCCTAAAGTTTAATTTCGACAGTTAAGGCCCTATCACCTGGGTACCGTTGAGCACGATATTTAAGTTAATAAGACTTACAGTGACGCCCATTGATAATTTATAAGGGTCTTGAATACTCTAAAAAAATTGAAAATTCTTTCCGAATTTTTTTATTGATGTCCCTTGAGAAGGTTGTAACACGAGACGAGAACATGAATCCTAGATTGACGAAATGTGAGACAAACTTTATAGTTCTTAAATCAACCGCAGTTTGTCGGTTCCAGCCAATTTGCACCGATGTCGAAATGTAATTGCTTCTGTTTTATTTTTATTTATCTTCCACTTGTTCCGGTCGACGTAGTCCTTCAAGATTGCAAATAACTGCTGCAAGTGAAATCGGCACCAAATCATCTGCATATCCAAGGGCGTAGCACGAAGTCATCTGCATACAGAAGGGCGTTCATCTGCGAGTGCCTGTATATCTTCAGGAATGTTGCTCACTAGCACCGAAAACAGCAGGGTTAACGATTCACCATCTTTAATGAATTGTCTTTCCTGTAAACTGTTTTCAATAGGTTCCAGCATATTCAATAAAAACTCGCAAAAAGCTAGTTTATTGAGTATAATTGTTCGTGCGGCCGTGTCAGGCCGCTTTCAAGTCTACGAATTTGGAAAAGAGATACGCCACTTTGGTTTAAAGTGCCCGTTGTATAGAATTTAGAAGTACAGGACATGCTATCATTGTTAACCGGTTCCTTCTGAAGCTATGTTGTTGTTTCGGCGGCTTTCTGTTTACCCTAACGAAACTTTCGAAGCGACGGTTTGTAGATTGCGCTCTTAGCGATACCCCAGTAAGATGATGGAGCCAACAGGTCCCTTTTCCTTTAGGAATAATGCTAAGAAGACTGATCTTCAATTCCGTAGATAGTTAGGACTCATTACGTCGTTAAAGATTGAAGTGAAGTAGGGCGCAAGGAAAATCGCTTGTCTGAAATATTTCTTTATGACTAAATCGGGCCCTGGAGCCTTCTCTTCTCCTTAAGGACGACGCGTTTGTTATCGCGTAGACAGCATTACAACCAAACAGCCGCGACAGGGCTTGACGAGCTTCAATGATGCATTGTCCCACACTTATAAGGCCAGTTCGTGCCCTTACGGCCACTTATGAGGTTGCTCGTGCCCTTCAAAAAATAGCCTACATAGTTTCAGTTCTTCACGTTCTGTTAGGGCGCTATTTACAGCTATTTTATAGTCACGGCTTAATATAAAGTTGAATCATC
This sequence comes from Dermanyssus gallinae, assembly GCA_003439945.1. Taxonomy (NCBI): domain Eukaryota; kingdom Metazoa; phylum Arthropoda; class Arachnida; order Mesostigmata; family Dermanyssidae; genus Dermanyssus; species Dermanyssus gallinae. The sequence continues at coordinate 14,123 of QVRM01005734.1, read as the reverse complement.
TCAGGCACAATTTTTGGTAAAATGTATGCTTTGATCATATAATGCTTGCAAGCTGCTTGTCCATGGAGCGTACTTTCGGCTTGTTTGCTCTGGTCAAGCGCAAATAGTAATGACGCTTCAAATCCTACAATGTTTTATGTATAGGTCTAACTATCACGCGCCGTAGGAAGGCCCGCTAGGCTTTAAACTAAAAGTGCGACCTAACGAAGAATCACCAAGTGACCACCATATTATCGAACTTCACGTGACGACCGAGGCCAATACCCTCAATGCTGCGCCCGTCTACAAGACGCTAGGAACGCGCCGAGTTCCGGGAATTTTTTTAGGGCTTGCATAGGACCACATGGCCCTCGACGACAGGCCTCTAGACGCTCTTAGAGACCGCGTGTAGGGCCCTACGAATAATAGTGTACCCAAAGGCGAAAGCCGCCGCGACGACTGAAATATTCCGGATGGGTTGCTCTTTCCCTGCCATATGACTTGTTCCTCATAGCCAAGGGCCCCGGGTTTTACCGCTCACTCGGCTCCCTGTTTAAGGCATTCGAGTCTGTCAAGGAGGCACACCTTTTCCCCGTAGTGCTGAAAATGTGCGGCGGGAACGGAGAAGGCAACGAAGGCAGCCAATGACTTCTCACGTTTTATGCCTGATACCTATGGCCAACGGCAGCTGAAAGGGCAGGCGAAATGATATGTCTGCGGCCTAAACATTTGCCCTGTGAGAAGCTCCGACCTAGCCTACCACTACATTAAAATTCTTCGCAAACAACTTTCGCTTGCATCTGGCGCAAAACGTCGGAGTCAGGGTAAGCGTAGCATACAGGACAGTTGGCGCAGCGGCCCCAAAAAAGATGAGGATCGTCAGCGCACAATTGGGGCGGTTTACAGCAAGGTACCCAAGGCGTCAGCCCCCGTACCCTGATCCCAAACATCAGAGGCTGCCTTAGCCAAGCGGAGGAGAACCTACATTTTACAGCACCCAGGTCCTTGTAGGCCACAGTACCTCCGGGTCGGGAAGGCCCCTAGCTTCATGTGCGTCTACTGCGGCGATGGACTAAATGATACACCATGTTGAGGTGTCTAGCATGAACAGCGCAGCGCGCACACCTACTGGAGTTCTTTACGGAACTGACGGAATCAGCATCGTTTTGGAACGACGCGTTACGACCTTCCAAGGATATACTACAGGAGAAGACAAGAGTTGCTCTTTTTACTTGCTTGCGCCTTCTCTTGGCTTCGGGGGTAACATAACCGGCAGGAGTAGTAGACGCGCGTCCCTGACTGTTTGCTGATATCCGCAATTGCTTAATGATACCGACCACGAGCCACTTTTGCTTGTCCTTACAGTTTGGCTACATGATGAGAGCGCGCACAGTGCATCGCACAAGAAAGCTTCAATAGAGTGACGCAACGTTTTTTAAGAGGAGCGGTTCCAGCGGCTTGACGCGTCTCACTATCCATCTCTTTTCCGGTAGTCTTAGAGGGCAGAGGCGAAAGCGCCATTTTAGGTACACTGGTTACCGCTACTTAGACCGATTCTATGATACAAAGAATAATCTTGTCTAGCAGACCTTGTCTGGGACGATGTTTACTGAAGGCAACGCCTTGTCGCCTTTTTTCACAGGTTTTGCCTCTGGGCCATTTTTCTTAAGGTTATCACCGTCTTGTTATCCACCTTAATACAATTTTTCACCACAGACGACCAACTGCACTTCGAAAAGTAGTTAGGCGATTAAATGTATTCCACGGGGACGCAAAGTGGTAAGGTTAGGGAGTCAAGCTATACCTATGTCTAAATCTTTTATACATATAACTACGTATAAACTTGTTACTTGCACGTCTTTGATGCGCGAATGGTCTCTTCGAACGCCCCGAAGAGATCGGCCAAAGCCTGATTGCTCGGATAGGTATATAAGGCACGTCTAACCAACTATCGTGCCCCAATCAGCACTCAATCACGCACGCTCTAATTGTTGCAGCAATCTCCGCTAAAGTCTTACTCAAACCGCGGTAAATACACTATTTTGCAGGATATTTTGCATCAGCTCAACACAGCCGCCTGATCTCGAAAGTCTTGAAAGACACATGATTTGCTAAATATTCGTATTAGTAGCACAGTATTGTACGCGGATTTAGCCGCAGATCGTAACCTTTAATTAGTGTCGTGCGTCCAAGAGGGTTCTGCTGTTCTCAGCAATATCAATTCAAGCTTAACAACATAACAAGTTGTAATAGGTCTAATTTCAGGCGATTCCACCTGGCGATCCGGCGTGCAAGCAAACTGTTAGCAATCCGCTTGCTTGGGTCAAGTTTTTTTTCAGCATGAGACACCTGGAAGCAGAAAACAGCGTGTTGTTTTCTACGAAACAGCTGGCCAGGCAACGAATCGCCGACTGCGTCACGCCGTACAAATCAGGGTAAGTCAGCACGCCTTCCCATGGGTTAGAAACATATCAGCCATAGTCAGTTCTGTATCATAGAACATTTCAATGAATGAATATTTGCCAGGCATATCTAAGCTAATTTGAGCAAACGTTCCAGTTTAGATCTTAAAAATGTATTATTAAAACCTAGTTCAGCACTGGGAATATGATTTTACATTAGTGATAAATGATATACGGCTAAGAATCAGCGACCATGCTGCTAAAAGGACCGTTGGGAAAACCGTAGATATCTCAAGATGTCCGGCCATCGGTGCATTAATTGTTAAATGCCATGCCTGTGTCTGCGGAGACGTCGTCCAGCCAGATGGACGCCACGGGCTGTCCTGTATTGTCAGCGCAGGTAGGCGAGCAAGACACCAAGCCTTGAACGAAACCTTTAGCAGAGCTCTACGATCCAGTGGTCTACCGTGCGTCCTGGAGCCCGTCGGACTAGACAGAGAGGGCGGAAAGAGACCTGACGGTCTGACCTTAACTCCGTTCGAGCGCGGATGCATGCTGGTTTGGGACGCGACAGTTACTGACTCACTAGCCCCTTCAATGGTCAGTGCTGGCGCGGCTCGGGCTGGTCATGCATCGGCTCTCGCCGAGGCAGGCAAGGTTAGAAAGTACCAGAACATCGGTTACCCGTACGAGTTTCACCCACTTGCCTTCGAGACCCTTGGCGGGCCGGGTCCGTCTACTCGCAGTTTGCTACAAAAGGTCGGGAAGCGGCTAATTCTAGCCAGCGGAGATAAGCGAGCAAGTGATTTCCTCAGACAGCGTCTCTCGCTGGATGTGCAACGGGGCAATGCGGCCTCGATTCGAGGAACCCTCCAGAAATGGCTGGTCCCTACACTGGACCCCCGTAATGGTGCACACGTTCGCAGGGACCCAAATGTCATGGTCCGACCGTGAATGATTTGAAATTGTTGAATTGTTAATTTGTTGTTAATTTGTTGTTGAATGCTCACATGTACATATACACTCAGGCGAGATCTCATGTAACTTCTCGCGCACACAGATCTTCAAGTGAAAGCCGTGGACGGCAAATCTGGTGATTAGATGCCGGTTCTCATAATTGCAAGCTCTCCACGAATCCGTCGTCATGGCTTTTGTTTCCTATAACAGCGGGTCGATGTCGGCTATTTTACTTTCCCAATTTACGACGTGTCCTCTAAAAACCGTCGTCTTCGGCAGGTTGTACATCCACTGCAAGTCCTCAACGTCTCCTAAAACTACTATATATTTCAGACGATCTAGAATTTTATCCAGAATGCGCCGGTATGCTTGATTTTTCTAGTTAAGTAATAAGCTCTATCACAATCGTGCATTTTAGAAACTAATGTCCGACAGCCTACCTAAAATCACAGCGCAGAATTTTTTTCATCTCACTTGTATACAAACCATTTTCGCTCTCCATTGCAATAGCGAACATTATTTCCTTACCGATCTTGACTGTACCCCAGAGTTTTCAACGAAATTATCCGGACGCTGTTTATATATATATATATATATATATATATATATATATATATATATATATATATATATATATATATATATATAAAAGAAGTGTAGAAGTATTCGAACTATTTGAACTGAATATATTAAACTTGCGAAATATGAGGCATTGCACGATCGCCGGCAGTGAACTTGAATGGAAGCGAGAGCCCTTGAACTTGGGAACGTAAAGCGAGAGTCCACTCATAAAATTAGGCCGTTTAACACAGTTACTATTTTACTAACTCTTTGCCTTCGGCAAACTCCTGCTAACTTTTGTCGAACTATGAAATAGCAAACTGTTCTAGACCTCAAAGTTTGTTGGACGATGTCTGGAGCATCGTATATATATAGCTCGACGAAAGTTAGGACTTTGTCAGGGGCAAATAATCAGTACAATAGTAACTGTGTTAAACGGCCTAATTTTGGATGTAGGATCTCGCTTCGCGTTCCAAGTTCACTGCCGGCGATCGTGCAATGCCTCACATTTCGCAAGTTTACTATATTCAAAATGTTCGAGTGCACTCTCTTTCTCAATGTAACGGAGGGACAACAATAATTATGTTTGGCATTAACGTGAACCCTCTTGTATACAGTATTTTTAAATTAAATAAATATGATCGAATATCTAGAATTACTGTTTATATTTAACTATAATAAATTGCAAGTCGAATAGCACAGTATGGTTGAACAAAAGTATACACGCTTTATGCTTACGGGTGTACGCTGTTTAAGCAGAAGCGAGTACAATATAGTTTTCTTCATCTTCTTGTTTTAAACATGTTGAAATCGTAACTAAGTGGCGCCAGAGCTAACCTGATGCTTTTATGAAGGCTCACGCGTAAACCCTTGAACTAATGCATTAGACCCTTTGCAAGCGTATTGTAGATACTTTTTTTCTATCAATGTAGATATATTTATGAAAGAAAGTATGAATGAAAGAAAATAACGATAACTACATGCATATCGTTAGAGCAACGTGTAGTGTGCAACGAATTAGAAACGATTGCACTATTATTTCCCCCTAGCCTGATCCTTTAGACGATTATCCACGTAGTACGTTGAAATGAACCGAGTACCACAAAACGAGTATTATGAAATCATTATCAGTATCGTCAAAACGAACAAGAGCACGAGCGACCGCAGCAGCGAAAGCCGCAACAACGAAGGGTAACCCAAGCTGGTTAAGCGAACCAGTAGCGCGGCGCAGGCTGTAGTGGTCAAAGAAGCATTACGAAACAGCCAGAGAGAGCGAGACAGAAACCCGGGAAGCAGCGACTGTCCTAAGCATAATGCGTCAAGTTGAAGCACAAGGGGACGGTCGACCGCTGCGCTCTAAGTCTCGCCCTAAGTCCGTCCTATTGAGTAGTTGTCTTCCCGCAAATAACTTCCCTGACTGCTCTGTTGAGATTAGTTCGTCTTAGCACGCTCGTGGCTAGGCTAAGAATGAGTGCTGTTGTCTTCATCCCCATTCGGCCTCTTCTTACTGCCCTGTTCTCGCTTCTCCCGCTGCTAGGGAAGTCGGGCTGCACCAAGCTCTTCGAGAGCAGCTTCGAAATACGACACGTCATGTAAGCCGCTTAAAGGCGTCGTTCCTCCCCTTCGTTCCGTTGTACTCGGACTGACCAACTATAATGACGAAGTGCGCCGGCGAATCAGTGAGGTCAGCCTTTAGCGCTAATCTCAAAGTCGAGATCGCACCCCTTCAAAGACACATCACAGCCACGACGACACTCGACTCAAAGGGGCACCAAAATATTATTTCGCTCGTCTGTGCCTACTTCTATCTCCTCTCCCTCTCTCTCTCACTGTCTCTCTCTCTCTCTGTCTGTCTATGTATCTTTTACTCCTTGCCTCCTAAATCCTTGCTGTGTCCCATTTTCCGTCTTGTACTCACGCTCGGCAGTGTGACAGTCGCGTGCGCTTGCTTAAATTTCGAAACACGGTTTTCGGTTGTGTCACGGCTAACCGTTGTTCTCCAACTACGAACGAACATTCCTTCCAGCTGCAGCTGCTAGCAATCCGAAGTCCTGTCTCCGGTTCCGCGTCGAATTAAAACGAGTTGTAGCACTCACCACATACCTTAGACGCAGCGCGTAGGAAGGTAATGAATGGGTTGGCTGTCGCCGGTCGCGTTCAAGGACTCGCGAGACGACACCTTTGTGATGTTGACAACGATGTTGACCGTGTCCGTAGGTTAGACGATGTTACCCTGCAATAATATCGCACTAGAACTCTAGCACACATCGAACAGTTTAGTACACTAACTGTATAAGGTTGTAAGAGAGCAATATTAATGAGCCACGTGTAGCATTAAGTGATTATATTAATACGTTTAGGTATTTGCTATTACATATTATTGATATCCTTGTTATTCAAACTGTGACGATGACAATCGTCAAGCAAAGTACCAATTGTACTGGCGTCGGTAACAAGACGAACTTTTGCTTTTACGGGCGATATATGCAATGCATATAGCGGGAAATTGTCTATATGTGAATGGCTCCCATAGACATAGTTTTTGCTGTATCGAGCCATATCTACCTTGTTCTATCTTTTTCGTCCGGTGAAGTAAAGAGCTTTTATCTTCTGAGTGCGCCAGTTAAAGGTGGTGTTGTCCATTTATCGATGTGCAGAAGCGCGAGGTTCTCCGATGATTTCGAAGTTGTCTCCCGTCGGGCGGTTACTAACATCGCAAGATTATCCGCGTAGTTTCAAAGAATCGGGCCGAGGAGAAGGCCCTGCGAAACCTCGCCAGTAACCTCTTGAGTTGAGCTCCTACCAGGAGTTTTCGGTCGTTCAAGTAAGAAGATTAGATGCGGCGAAGGTAGGGGGTGAATGATGGCGTCCCAATTCGTCCAATAAAATCAGTAGAATGTAGAAGCGAGTCTTGAGTGAGGCAGCAGCCTTTTGCCGCTCCCTGTTGAGTACCCGGTGCAGGGCATCCCTAACGTCGACTCTGCCGAAAGCCATATTGGTTTCCAAAAGGTTTTTTGGTTTTCCGCTAGCCGGTCTTTTATATTTGTTTAAACATTGCATTGATATCTTACACCAAATTGGCCCGCCGCGTCCAGCAAGCAAATTGGTCGATAAGCTGGAGGCCACGGTCCGGATTTTGGTGTGGGGCGCTAGGTGAGCGCTTTTCCATCGAGTCGGATACCGGCCCTCAACAAGCAGTCTAATCACGAATTCCGCAGTTCTTACGGGATGCCGCACGGCATTCATCTAAACCCACCAGGTGAACTGCCGTCCGGTCCTGAGGTCTTGCCAGGTGCCAGGCACTTTGCTGCGCGCCAGATCTCTCGTCCGCCGTGGACAGCGGGATATTTTTCGTATTCACAGCAATGGTGCATTTGGAGTCCGGAGTCGTTGCCATAGACGAACATACCTGTGTCCCGTCCCGTCTACCATATCGCCGTGTTGGCCGATTCATCGTTCACCGTTCGCCGCGTGCATATGTCGAGCAGGTCATGGGGATTAAGTTTGCCTGGAGGAAACTAATTTTGAGCGGATGCTCCGCCTGCCACTCGCCAGTCGAGTCCGCCGTGGTCACCTGAAACGGTGATCTTTTGTCGCAAATGTCTAGCGCAACGGAGTGGAGGTTGCTTTGCGGGTGGGACAGCCGTCGCCCAGGTCCGGGCAGAGCCAGGCACCGAGTCTGCGATCCGCTGAAGAGACACGCCTGAGCAGCGGGCAAGGCAAGCTGGGGATTCGATAGAGGGGCCTGTGGTCGTCGCTTTTTTTTCCAGCTTGTCGACCTGCTACCGATAGGAGGGGCAAGCCATGAAGTCGGCACGGCGTTTCTCAGTGTAATTTTTTTTAATTTAATGTTATGGTTACAGGGAAATGTGAATACTAACTTGTGAGGAGTTCTACCAGTCGAGCCTGTCCTCGAGGCAGCCTTTCATTGTGCCCATAATTGCTGCAGCATTGCCACGCTGAACCGCCAGAGATAATCGCTGAAATATAAAGTCAAAGGCTCTTTCGTCCCCTGTTGCCTGTCCGATTCGTTTACCAATCTTCTGTAGGAGCGACCATGTCTCAGAGCCAGGCCCTCCGAGTGTCTTAAATACTAGCGGCACGAAAATAAACTTGTTGGCAAGCTGGGCATATTGTTGGTCTTAAGGCTCAGGCTAGCGTGCCGCTGGCTCAGGCTTGCGTGCCGCGGAGCCAGCGGCAGATGCGCTGGCCTCCAGGTTCGAGGGGGCGAGCGTGTCGGTGATTGTCGCATCCCAAATAAGCGCAATTCAAAAGGGATAAAGGTGAGATTGTAGACTTTCCGTCGCTTCTCAGAAGGCCGGTCGGCTCTCGAATGCACGGCAATAAAGCTGACCTCAAGGCCCGAGAGTGTATAAATTATACCAAGGCGGCCGCGGCGCAGTGCATTCGCGCGTCATGTGTTTCGGACCTCTGCATCGGTGGCAAATGGGAGGAGTCTCCTTATCCGCCGAGCCTATGTCCACGGCGTGACCAGGACGTTGACGCTTAAAGCATATGGGCAGGCAAACCCACGCGTCGGGGCGGCAGCGCCGGTTCCTTCTGAGGATTGCGCGACGGACCTGAAGGAGACAGGGACAAGGTAGTTTGCCGTTACCAGGTCATACCACGCGGAACTCCGTCTGGGCCGAGGTTCCGAGATTATGACTGGTGCAGTGTCGGGAAGATTCAGCTCCTACCGTATAGCATTATCTATAAAGGTGCCGCCAGCCAGGGGTTCCAAGCACCACAATTCCGTGACCGGCTGGCGAAAGCCGGTGCAGGCGGGAGTGGGCTGACGGAGGCCCGGAAGGCCCGGGAGCCGCGTTCACACCGTATCACCAACATATTTTTAGTCGCCAGCGCGGTGGCAATGAGGCAATGAGCGGTTTCAGCTGCCGCACCTATGCCTCACATAGTCACAAAGGCGGAATAGTTACGATCCCCTCTGGCATGTCTCCTTGACAATTGATTGTGATGACGCTTACAGTATTGCCTTACCGTCGCTTGTCAGGCGAGACTGACAAGGGAGACCGAGTTCAGTCTATCGTATGAAGTAGCTTCCTCATTGAGCAAGCAAGAGCACGTTAAAATATTTCTATTGCATTCAATTCACCCGTTTTGCTACTAAGGGTAATAGACAGATGTTCCGGCTATGTGCCTGTAATAATTCCGCTGCTAAAGTCGGCTATATTAGCAATGATATATATATCGCATTACTATTATTGCCCGAGTACTTTGGTTAGCTATGCTCTGATGTACAAATCATAGCGTTTGTTTGTCGCATGTTTATATGTAAAGCGTAAATACAATCGTAGTCATTAACCTAGGCATTTCGGAACAGAGTCTACAGCAACATACCTCAAATTCACAACCTAGCCATGGTAGACACATAGCATGTTGCACATAGGGCGTAAGGCATACGGGTAGCCTTTATGAATCAGATGGTAAGGAAGCGTATGTGTGCAAGTGGCAGAGTGAATTACAATTAATGCAAACATTCATTTTGCAAGTAAGCACAAACTGCTGTATAAAATCATTTCTACGCATATTAGTTGGTTCCAATACTGTGCCTAACCAAATCGGCTTACGACTAAACCGATTTTATTATTTCCTTTTGCAGATAAGCACGTCTTTCTTTTAACTTAAGTTCTGTGAATGTTTTGTTTCTTTGCGTGTCAAGCCATGCTTACACACTGAGCATACTTACAACTATCGACGTTCTTGTTTCGAACTAAGAGATAGATAATGTGATTGAATAAAAGGCAGGTACAGCAAAAAATAATTATTAACTGCGTGAAGAGCGCTATTTGCATCAAAGTCGTTTATAGTAAATCTTGGATTAATTTATTACTAAGGCCGCCTGCGCAGGTTGGCCAATGTGTTGTTGAAAATGTTGTTGAAACGGGCGGAGTGCCATTTCTAGCACATGTACGGTATGGAGATAGATTGCATAACTACTCGAGCATAGGTTATGCGATTTGATGGCAGAATGTTTCATAGGGTCATATTATTATCATTAAGTCATAACAAATATAATTTAGATGCCCACTGTATCATCCATTGTAGTGTCCACCACCCCCATGACCGGGCGGCGACCGTAACGAGTTCGCCATTTTCCTCGCTCAAACAACACACGTCTTCTGCCTGGCTCGAACAAACTGACTACTAACTCATTTATTCTCATGCCTCCTTATATACTCACAGATTGGCCGCGCATTTCGTGACTTCTCGCGTCTTCGCTAGTAGGGTGGCGGCATCTTCTAATTGGCGCCATGTATTTATTATAGCTTGCTTCGGCATTGCCGCTAACCGACGCTGTCTAGTGCCCGCGCTGCTTAACGGACACTGCGATCCCACATTCTCCCCCCTTCGCAGGCTTGTTTTGAATTCTATCCCGTCTTTACTCACGAACTCCCCGTAAATGGCTTAGTGCGCGTCTAACCCGCCGTGGACGTCCTTCAGAGCGGTGCGCTGTCGTCTTCATGTTCATCATGTGGCGCACCCGGCGGCGGCTGGGCCTATATTGACCCAGTCGCCAGGCACAACCGCATGAACCTGGTTCCGACTACCGTTCTTCTCCCGTCTGCGTGCTCCTTCGGTTCGTCCACTCGCACTCGCTCATTCTCCTGTGCATCCTCCGCCGCCTCCAGGCATTCGCCGTTGGCCCAACGATCCCAGCGTGGCCGCTCCTCCACGCCGATCGCCTGCACATTCTGCCGCGTCCGTACACTTCCGGCCGAAATGGTCAAACTTGCCACACTTTCGGCTCCTCACTTATTTTGCCGGGCACATTTCGGCCCCGTACTCGTGCCTCGTCCATCCGCACGCCTGGCATCCATCCGTTCCCCTGTCTCGCCCTGCCACCAGCCTAGTTCCCGCTTAGTTCCGCCGGCCCTCGCTCACCAACTCGTGTCGTGCTGCAATCCATACTGGCCTCCGTGACGCACCTCTCCACGTGTAACGCGGCCGTTAGGGCCTGTTCGACACTGTTCGAACCATCTGGTATCCGTGATCTTTACAGCTCATGATTCGTGAGCTTAGATGAACACGCGCGTCAAGTAATGGCAAATATTTCGTTGTAGTTTGGTCCAATTTTACTTTGCTTTTCCAAAATACCCAATATATTCGGGTTACGTACCCTAACGTTTAACGCTTAGGCTCGATTTAAACCTCGGTAACAGACATTTAATCCGTTAATACCGATGCTACGTTATGTACTGCGCTACTGAGAAGTTACATTAGTAAATGTCTTAAGTACATCAAAATGAATACATTTTAGATACCTACTAAACCTACTCCAATAGACACGGGCATAGTTGCTCATTCTGTTTTCCCATTTATTAATATGTGGGACACGATGTGGTATGTGTATTTAAAACAAAGAGATATACACCAAAAATAGACTTGCCGCCCATAATAAATTATAGTAGGCCTTTAAAAAATCGCACAGATTAAACTGAAAAGCCACATGTAAAAGCGGAAGGTTAGCCAGTTTGTGTAGTACATTATATATATATATATATATATATATATGAATGAAGCACATAGCATAATTCATGAGTACTTGTTAATACACTCGAAAGCATACAGCCTCTGTACTGCAAACTGTGTGTGTATATTATATATATATAGTACACGTTTAACGAAAATTTAGCTATGCCAATGTGCCTAGCAGGCGCATGACCGATGAAAGCTAGTCTTGACTTCACCCACGATACGATGTCATGGACCACTGAGTGCCCACGATACGATGTCATGGACTGACACAGAGTGCTTTTTTGGATGAAAAAGTTTAACTTTGATAAACAGGATCGATTTAACTATTATTTGCACGATGTCCGCAGGGAAGAACGAATTCTGTCAAAACATCACTCAGGTGGCGGTTCAGTGGTGATCCGGGCCGCTGTCGGGTATCATGCAAAGCCGGCGATTGTGTTTTTGGACGGCCGTGTTGATTCGACGCGCTATTGGGATTTACTTAAAGAGCAATCGGCGCATTTTGTGCTGATGGGAGGGCCAAACTTCGTTTTTCAACACGATAAAGCCCCGATTCACACCGCCAGGCTGATCGGAAGCTGGTTCAACCAACGTCACATTGAGGTTCTACGCTGGGCCTGCAGTCTCACCTGATCTTAATATCACCCAGAATGTGTGGAGCTGGCTCGCATGATAAGTTTACACCGACGAAAAACAATTTTCGAGGCTTGGGACAAGTTTTTGCAGGGCGTCATCCAAAATGTATTCAACACTACACCAAACCGCATGTTGAGGTTATCCGACTTAACGGGAAGTTCACTGAGTAATAAGTATAGTGCTGGGTGCCATGAAATGAGCCCAAACGCCGTTAATCTGCTTAACTCACTCGTTAAGACATGTATCTTGCTAGTGGCATAATATTTTTTTCGCGGTGTAGCTGTGCCAAATGTGGAAATCTCGTGGTTTAAAGTAATTCGAGACTCCAAAGGTCGATGGAAGTATCCGCTGTTACGTTGTGAGCATGTATCACTGTGGTTTGCGTGAATTGTGGCAAAAATGGGTGGCCCTATATTATATTCAGTTCGACCGCCGGTCCTGACGCTTTGCGTTCGCGTCATCTAAAGGACCTTTTTGCACCCGTGCTTGGACCGGTGGCAAGGAGACTGGCCGCAGGACTTGCAGAGTGGTGGACGTCTTGAGATGGGGTACACTGCCGACTGAGGTCATGTAGATTATATTCGGCGCCAAGCTATTTCACTCCGCAAAAAAAGACTCATCGATTCGCCCGATCGCCTTTTCAGGGACTGTATATTCTTAAACTGTGATACCGTTGCTTTGTTTATCAGATGCACGCTTTGATCGAGGAATGTGTTCCGAAACACACCGGCAAATCTAAAAATAACACTAGACTTCGTGAGTATATCTCTAGTCTAGAATCATTTATTTAAAATGACGCGAAGTCTTACGCATATTGCGTAAGGCAAGCAAAATACTTTGGGTTTGGAAGAATCAATCTCAAATTTAAAGATTCTAAGTCGTTTTTTAGATATGCGAATAAGGGCTTAAAGGGAAGAGGACATGACGGCGCTAAAAAACAGGCAATGCGGCTATCACTTATGGCATCTCCAATGTTGATAACTATAGACCCGTGGCACACTCATCAATAGCGTGTATATGATTTGTATAATTGCTGGTGGATTATTTAATTAACTTCATGCAGTCTGAGGGAGTGCTTGCCGAGCAGCAACAAGGGTTTACTAAGGGCAAATCTACAGCAACGCATCTAGTTCAAATGGTCCAATATTGGGCCATTTATATTAACTAAACGAAAGCATTTGATTGTAGTTATTTAGATTTTTCTAAAGCATTTGACAGAGTAAACCATTTTAAAGATATCAAGTTATCTAACGAATCGGAGGTTTTGTGTGCGGATCAACAACAGTTTTAGTCGGTATGAGGTGTGTCCTTCGGGCGTGCCTCAGAGATCATGTCAAGGCCCATTATTATTCTGTATATTCGTCTTAGATTTCAAGATCACTTGAAAACACACCTACAATAATAAAAATCAGACCCTAAGTGATTAAATGCTGAGAAGACAAATTAAGAAGACAAACAGACACAACATTACTACTAATAGGCATCTACCGGTCACCCAACAAAACTTTTCATCACCAGAACTGTCCATTCAAGAACTACAAATAATGTGCCAATCAGACAATTCACAAAACACAATAATCCCTACAGATTCGAACATTGATGTTAGCAAATTTATCAGAAAATCAGCTACGCGTATATGGACACCCTGTCAGAAGAAGGTTTTATACTACAAAAAACAGACCACACAAGAGTTACGGCAGATAGCGCCACTACACTCGATATGTACTGACAAAACCGAGATCAATCGATGTTGCTCATATCGAGTTACAAAGTTCCAGAGGCGTGTCCTGACCACCGTGCTATTCTGCTAACGCTAGACATAGAACAATCACCACATTTAAACAACGAAAGAAACAGGACACTATCCAAATCCATAAACCGGCAAGAAATTTGCGAATCAAGTGCGGAAAATAAAGTGGATCGATTTATAGGTCATGAAGAGAACCCAGAAGCAATCTGTAAGATCATCCAGGCCTCACTACAAACATATGCCAGCAAAAAGCCACATACTATACAAAGAAGTCATACACGCGCAAAAAAGACTATCATCAAGCCGTAGATAGCATCAGGCATACTAAAAAAATAAGAGAA
>QVRM01005733.1:2500-43883 GCA_003439945.1 Dermanyssus gallinae | reverse complement strand
TGAGATGTTGCATTCTTGAGCACGATGCTGAATGTTTGCTCTAGGACTTCCGGTCACACTCCGGCGAACGGGTCAGCATTTCCTGTTTGACGACCTGGGCAAACATGTGCTGATTGTTCGACATAAGTAACCGACTCAATATCCCTCGATGTTTTTTGTTATTGTCATCACAGTTCACATTAAGAACACCGCATTTCAACCTTGGATTCAATTACGAATTGCGGTAGTTAAAGTTTCACCATTGTTGAAGTAATATTACGGTAAGGATGTCTCCGATCTCGAGCATTGAGCATTTGGCGTCGCAGTATTAGTTACCTTGAGCGCGCCAGCAGACGCCACTCGTCTCAGATATGATCAACATGCTACAGGTCAACGGCTCAGGTCAGAATACGACGACACCACGCGCACTAACAAGAAACACGAATCTGTGTAGACAACAAGAGTGAAACTTATACGATGAATAAACTAGGTCAAGAGGTGAGAGGGACAAGCGAAAGGTGCGGCGCGTGGTTCGTAATGCTAACCGAGATCGGACCGAATAGTCACTCGCAAACCAGCAGTCAACGGGAGTGGTTAGCTACTCTATCAGGTAGCCGCGGGATATCTCGCCTTCGGGGAGATACCCAAACCCCAGTACGTACCACCTTCGCTTGGCTAGCTCGGATCCTCGCGATCCACCCCTAGATCTAATTGTTGTCAATTAGATATAAGCGTTAGGTACGTAACAATGCTCATACATACATATATATATATATATATATATACATATTGTTTTATTTACATCATCATATAATGGCGGTCATCAACAAGCTCCGTTAATAGTTTCGACGTTTATTTGCTTGATTATTCAGAGCTTCATACTAAAATTAGCTAATGCACTCTAACAAAGCTAGAGAAAATTCTGCTGGAAGACACAAAGCTAAGATCAAATACGCCTACAGATGAGAGTCGGAGACAGGGTGGATTTTTCGTTTTTGGGCAATTTTTCGGACACACCCGATCTGGCTGACCCGCCACCGCCCTCAGCTTTGTGGGAAACTGCCTCATAGTAGGAAGCTCTACCGGAATTTAGGGTACAAAGGCTAGCTCGTCGCCTACCAATGTCTGCTCTTTGAGGGTTCGACCGAAGCGGCTCTCACTACGATTCACATGAAAAATCTCTTACAGTGACTTCGAAAAGCGCGGACTTCAACGATCCCGTAGCGCGAATAGGGATACTACTACGCGAAGCTCGCCATTGTCTGTCAGCGTGCTTTTGTCAGCTTAGCAGAATTCTCGAAGTAGCATAGAAAAGACGGGTTTGTTTCAAATTATCAAGGAAAAAAAGAGACGGCGGGCAGGTTTAAAGGTTGGCTGTCCTGTTCATGCGTGAGTTCAGGGCGAGAAGCAGAGCCGTCGGCGCGGTGGTACGATCCAGTACGACAACGGCCGCGAGGAACAGAAAAAGGCGACGAAGCCTATTACCTGAGGTGTCGGCAAATACAGGGGACAGGAACAACGGAGAGGAAGCAGTAAGGGTATAGTCTAGATTCGTCGGAGGCAGCACCAAAGAAATCCCTGGTTGTTGTTGCTGTTGTTGCCGTTGCTGTTTTGTTGTCGTGTTGTTTTTGTTGTCGTTGTTGTTGTTGTTGTTGCTGCGGAGACTGCTGTTGGTAGGTACCGTCTTGCCTCTGTTGCGCCGGTGCGGCTGCTAATTAATGATAGTGATGCCAGTGTGAGAGGTGCGTGCGATCCAAAGGAATTGGACGGAATCAGCCCCCGCTGTCCCGCCGATGAACGCCTCCAACCAGCCGATTCCTGCAGCGCTACAGCGTCTACTTTTGCTACTTACAACTGGCACTACTACTACTACTACTACTGCTGCTGCTGCTGCTGCTGCTACCGTCACTAGTATTACGACAGCGACTCCTATGACAGCGACAACAACTATTGCGCGGACTACTAACGGCGAGGGCTGCTTAGTCGGGTCGCATCGTAGATCACCATCGCAGGTCGTTGCGCAACCTCCGCAATCTTCTCGTTGGTAGTGTTGTTCTTATTATTTTATCGCTGTGGTGGTTGTTATTGTTGTTGTTGTTGTTGTTGTTGTTGTTGGTATTGCTGTTGTTGTTGTTGATGTTGTTTTTTGTTGTTGTTGTTGCTATTGGCTTTGTTGTTGTCATTGGTGTTGTGTCTGTTGTTGCTCTTGTTTCTGTAGTTGTTGCTGGTGCTGGTGCTGCTGCTTATTTTACCCGAACGAGGTTTTATCGCCTGCAGGCAGCAGATGCAACATCACCGTTCGCTGGCCTTCGACGACGAGCAAATCCCGCTGAAAGGAGTCTGGGCAAAGTTCGACACCCAGACGTTTATAGTCAAACATTTACCCGCCAAACATTTGGATACTAGCAGCTCAACAAAGCTAGATTGGTGGTTAAGCGCACCGCCGTTACAGAGTAGAAGGTCGTGCTTCCGATGGATGGCTCAGAGCTCATTAAATCGCCGCAAATTGTCGTCACCGTGTGTGACACTCTGTTTAAGGCTATTAGACACATATAGCCAATTGGCCAGGTCGGGTTAGTTTGCGGTGTTTATGTTCTATGCACATCCCGCCCGGCTCTCTATTGATCTTTCTCTCTTTCCCTCTATTTTGTTCTTCCTCTTTTTGCCGCCTGCCTTCTCTCTCTTGCCTTAGCTATCTGTGCTCTCATGTTTCTATAGTTGCAGCGAAATTCGTGCGGGTCACACACGCACTTGCTCTACATGTAGATCGCGCGATTCTTACAGTCCTTCAGCCATTCAGCCGATCGTCGTTACTGGACAGACAAGCATCAGAATGTTGCCGACCCTCCTTCCTTCGAGTTCCCCCGACGGATGCCTTCACGATAGACTGGGGTTGCATTGGGGTTTGTCTCCCTCGACGGCGAACGCGGCAGCGGGGCGGCTAATACTGCCTACCCTGACCTCTACTATTTACCGCGCCCTTTTGCCTGGTTAGCCCTCAAACGACAAAGGCCAATCTCGATTGCGCTTGATCGTCTAAGTCTCTGTCTCGCTCTCTCTCTATCTCTCTGTTCATTTTCGCTAGGAGCCTACCAATTCCGACTCGTATGCTATGCCAGAGGAAGGTGAGAAATCAAGCGAAGCTATCGAATATTACGCGCGACCCAAACACCAAGCTGCCCGTCGACCTGTTCAGCAGCCCGCTAATCGTGATCTACTTGGATTTGTTCTAATGCCACTGCTGTTGCTGCCAGTGGCATGTGTGTGAGATGAAAGGCCGTCGCCCCTTGTTCTCGCTTAGAAGTTAGCGCCGGTCACATTGTTAGATTAAATGCTAATGCTTTCATCAACACCGTCCTTGGCAGGTGGGGTGCCCTTATCCGCCCAGCTCTCGTCCGAAACATACACGAAAGTAAAATAAGTAGGCGATTTTGACCACCGGCTTTCGTTAGGCTATATTTCTGTATATATATATATATATAGATATATATATATTAGATATATATATATATATATATAATATATATATATATATATATATATATATATATATATATATATAAATATATTATGAAACCCCTGAAAAAAATAAGTTTTTTTGCACATTTTGCTCGCAGAGGACTTCTTGGTTGCATATTTCATCGGGTTAGTGCAGCAAAGAGGGCTTTTTTATGTGCCCTGCTGCTTGACACTCCATGGTCCGTATATCTAGGGTTTTCCTTAGATCTCTATATCTAATTCACCTAACTTCTTGCCCCACTGGCTATATAGTTCTCAAAAGCTGTTGTCTTTGTCAGGCCTTTTAACTGTAAATATTTATCGCCCCGCTTAAGCAAATAAACTATTCTATTTTGACGAACTCTTCAATCCCAGGCCCCACTTTAGGAAGAAGAATTAATAATCCCTCATATGATTTGTCCCAGAATAAGGAGTAATCCAGGAAGTAACCATAAGTTATGCCTTTTGGTTTAACTCTTAGCTCCCCAGAAGTACTGAGAAAGCGGGAAGCCAAGCTTGTGTACCTCCCTGAGCTATCCTTGTCGTCTGTGGGTTCGTGCGGCTATTCTTACTCCATGTCTTATTTGTATCGGGGCGTCTTTAAAAATACTTGCCAGTAATGCTAGTAGTTCCAGTGCTACGGGCCCCTGGGCTGATTGTCGAGCCATTGACTCCCTCTTAGAGAGAGCTCTGTGGGGCACCGATCCTTTAAAGGACGAAACGCGAACTTAGTGTCCTGAAAGTAGAAATAAGCTTCCTGCCATTGATCTACTTAGGCCTTCAGGCTCACGAGCCCATGCCCAAGTGAGGGTGGCGTATTGTGCGTTCTGGCCAGCACCTTATGCGTGATATCTAGATAGCTTCAGACAAGCCGGCAAATTAAGATCGGACCCGCCACCGGCCGGAAAAGTAGCTACGCTTGGCTACCAGTTACAGGTGCAAGCAGCCACACTGCCGAGTGGTCTCCTATATCGGGACGGGGAAGTAGTGAAATCCGCTACCGGTTCGGTAACCCCCCCGGACACTTTATTTGAGACTATATAGTTGAACTCCCAAGTGTTATGAAAGTGATGCGAATGGCTACCGGACCGACAGCATGACCCGCACCTCGTACCGGGATCTGGTAAATGCGCGGGACGCGAAGAGATCAATAACAGGCGCCAGCTATCCCTGGATTCGGCGAATCCCCAAGACCTTTTGGGGTTTACGAAATATATTGTTGTTGTCGGCAGGCTGCTTGGTGTCTGGGTCGCGTAATATTATTCGGCTTCGGTTGATCTCTTCTGTCGGCTAAAGAAGTTTCCTCAACTGGGCCGGAGCCGCAGGGGAACTAACTCCCGCCAGAGCGTCAAGTCGCTTCATGTGACCCACGAAGACTTCAAGTGCGAAACGTATGTATGAAAGCAAAATTAGAAGAAGTTAAAAGCCATCACTAATGAAAATGGGCGGGTGACCGGCGGGCGGCGGAAAGAACAGAGACAAAAGCGCAGCGGCCTAGTAGAGGATGTGGTTTAGAGGATTGGGTCCCAACGGTGCTATACCATGGCAAAGGGACGACTGGAACAAGGTTCCCGGTTACTGTCTCACTGCAACACGGTAGACGAGGCATGAGACTTCGACTGTTCCGCCGGCTGCCCTAGAAGACTTCCCTCCATTAGGCTCGCAGTGATCAAACGCATTTGTTATTCCTGGAGGACTACCCAATTATTATCAAAATGAAGACAATGTACTCGGGCGTCATGCTTGACGCGGGGCACGCCAGAAGGCCTCACGTCACCCATATGGCAGATACAGTTGCAACATTTATCTAGATTCTGACACATAACCTCGCACAAAATGGGGGGGGGCATCAGAGCTAAGGAAGAGGCCGTTATCCTCAGTTACTAAAGCAGCAGTACGCGGCTCTAAGTTGGGCACACCTTGCTCTAAAGTATGCCAGCAATCGAAAGGCCCTTTGAACTTCTTAGCTAACGATGGTCATCAGGGTAACTCATGGCAAATGGGACCACCTCGGCGAAAATGTTGTTAGTTCTAGCGCAGTAGCTTTCATGGGACACCTTAGCTATTAGGGAAGGCAGCTAGGGAGGCCCCGATCAGCGCATATCTGAGAAGTGGAAACAAGGCACAGCCGGCAAAGCCAAGGGACAGTGGACTAGGGAGCTCATTGCCGTCCTTTCGGTATGGTAGGGACTGCACGTGTGTGGTACGAAGAGCTATTCTGTTAAAAAAGCACGGTTACACGATTTTTTCATACTTACATGATTAGAATAGGAAAGGCGACCACCAACACGTGCGCACTTTGCAACTCCAGTCAGACCAATAGAATTGAAGCGCAGTGCTGCGTTACTCTTGCCCGTGCTAGGTCGTGACCTTTTTGTGGGCACCACCCCCGGTAAAGTGAGAGGATGATACACCTGACTGCCAGCCTAAGATTTTTATTCCTTGATTCTCTGTCATTAGAGAGGTCAAATAGGCAATTGACTAGTAATCAGACTAGTTTTTGCTAACCGCTCCGTTCTGCGGACATTTCAGAGGCGCGGAGAACATTGTTAGAGTCGTCTAGAATAGATACTAAAATAGTTTGTCTAGGTTCAGAATCTAGATCAAAGACCACATTATTGACGACGATATTCAACTCTGGCCATGTTGCACCGCAGGTCTTTAGTCTAGGACTCCGCGGCATAGCTGGCTGTACCATTTCGGTGCAGAGTTTTTGCGTTTCTTCTGTTTTGGTGTTATCTGAGCATCTGGGTCGCCTGGTTTTACTGCTTTCTCGAGGCTCGGGAATGTGGTAATCTATTGGCTGCCACCAGTTCTGTTAACCGTGAGCAGACGACTGTTATCACTCAAGCAATGATAATATAAGCAGTATTGCAGATGTTATATAAAATACATTATCTAATTGTGATACATGTAAATAATTAATGAATTGTGAAGTGGCAGCTCACCTTTGACGACTTGGACCCAGAAGAAGGAGATAAGGCCAAGGGCGCAGAAAAAGTTTTCTTGGAGTAAGCCAAGTCCTGCCTCAAAGTTTCCCTGATGTGCCACCAGGCCGCAAATGATGTGCTCTCAAGAGATTTCAGATAGGCGAGTCACCCCACCAGGTCGTAACTGACTGGTTCCGCTCAGACCTTTGCGCTCAAATGTGGATGGTATGTCTGCTCTTCTTAGTGCTTTTCTCGCTCAGTTATTATTATTATTATTATTATTATTATTCAAAATGTAATGCGATCGTATCGTATCTATTGTCGTTAGGTGCAGCCGTAGGCAGTCGGACGGCTGTCATCATCGTAATTGACCGACAGCGGTGCGCCGTTTTCGCCGTCTTCATGCACGAGTCGACGACATACTCGGTCGTTGTTGTGGTTGCCGTCGTCCCGGCCATTACGATGTAGTGAACTTCTTGAGAAGCGAGAAGGTTATCCTGACCGATTCGGGCGGCTTTCCTGACGCTGGCAGTTGTTTTCACTTGGTGGCCGTCGTGGTGGTTGTTGAGGCAGACAGCCGGCCCGGGGTCGCCCCGCGGGTTGTGGTGTTGACAAGGCAAAGACAACGGCGACGACACTAACAGCAACAACAACAGAAGCAGAAACTCCACCAACAACAACAGCAGAAGCATCACCACCACCAACAACAATAACAACAACAACAGCAGAAGCATCACCACCAACAACAACAACAACAACAAGAAGCCAGTTGAATCCCGATGCTGAGTGGAAGAAGGGACATCACCACTTTGTTGGCTCGTGTGTGATTGTTTTGTTCTCTTTCGGGCCCGTTCGATCTCTGTCGATTTCTCTTTCGATTTTTGCCGATGTCTCTTTCGAGCTCCTTCGATCCCTGCCGATTTTTCCTTCTTGTTTGTTCGCTGTCGTTGTTGCTGTTGTTGTTGTTGTTGATGATGATATCAATCTGAGGAGTTTAAAGAGAACGAAAGGACCTCTTCTTTGTCTTGTGGCTAATTAGCGCCGATTGGCGCTGTTCACTGCCTTCACTGCCGTCACCGCCTTTGCCCCTCCAGACGTCGACGGGAATCCGACTTACCCAGCTAGTCAACATTATCATCGGCCGTGTTGCCTTTACAAGAATCTTCGCTGTACAGCGGAAGCTGGGCAGTGTGGCCGAGACGGTGACCCACACGTGAACTTTACAGTCAGAAGAAGCGGGAGAAAACGGGTGAAGAGGAGTAGGAGGGACAATTGTACACGACGGGGTTTTTCATGGATAAAGTCAGTGAACACAACAGCGGCAGCATCAGCAACAACAACAACAACAACACAGAAGAGAAAGATCCGGCCGCTATTCGGTTCACATAGTCAGTTGACGTTAGAAAAATGGGTCAGATTTTACGCGTTATTATTGTGCACGTTTGCATTAATATGTGTAATGCGCAATTAATAGTAGCACAAGACACGTGGAATAGACTGTTTGTATATATATATATATATATATATATATATATATGTTGGGCCGGTAAAGGCTTTTACCTTTTGCATCTGTTGCTTTTGGAGGCCTACCGTTCTTGTTTATGCTGAACGACACTTTTGCGTTAGGCGCGACAACATTTTTATTAATTTAAAAGGATATAAGGTGCTACTTCTCGCATTACATGTAGGCGTCTCAGAGACTGCGCCGATCGACAACTTGCTCTACGCCTACAGTAACGGCAATTGGGACAAGCGGTAAAGGTTGTATCTTGGTCTATGCTGCAGAACCTGCAGCTTAGAATTTAATGCACGCACACTTTCTTAATGCAACGCACGCGCGATATTAACCGCTGGCGGAACGGAGCCCAATCGGAAGTGGTCTAGCCTAGCTAAACAAGGTTCTGCATTTGGAACCCTGGCTCAGACAGACTCTCGCTCGTACGCGTTATTAACTGCATACAGGCCATGGCCCGTTCCGACAATATCGTTTTCAACTAGTAAAGGGCAATCTCATGCTTCTGATAACCGGCCATATGTTTTATATGAAGTGGACAGCATTTAATGTTCGCCTACTGCTTAACGTTGAGAACGAACTCGTAGTCAATCAAAATATTTCACTCCCGCAGGGGGGGGGGGGCAGCGATGTAAATTCATCTCCACGGCCTTAAAACGAGCGCGCAGCATGCAGTGACGGAATTGGTAGACTTTGATAGTACCGACACCTAGGCTAATCCGATACTAAAAACACAAAGACTAGCGGGGGCTAGAGAAGTACATATACTGAAGCTCCGCTGACTCTGTACTAAGCAGTAAGCTACGTACTTCTGAGTTGCATCTGCTGAAGTGAAACAGTGATTTTTATATCAGGATTATATATATATTTATATAAATATATATATAGACTCTCTGAAGATTACATTTTAGAGGCTTGTAATGGGCCAAGCTCTCTAGAGGCGCCAAAATGCATGTATCGTCATCGCGTTCTTGTTACTGGATTTATTTAGACTGTTTCCAGTAGATGTATGTAGCAGCAGGGCAGTTACAACCACGTTCAACAAACACAACCAGCAAGACCAAGGCTCGAACTTCCCATTGTATATATATATATATATATGTGTCCCTGTGTGTAATATGTGTTCCACATACATAATGTAATACACGGAAAATAACTATATATATATATATATATATATATATATATATATATATATATATATATATTAAAATTAATATAAAATTTGTGCGACATACTTTGGGATTTGGCACAACTCAGATTGAAAATGATTGTTCCCAATCCAACGTTAGCTTAAAATAGAAAATACTAAACAATGTCGAATTGAAGATAATCAAGAAATCAAACTCTCCGGTTTTTATATTTTGGCTTTCACGCGCGATATCTCATCTGTTTTTATATTATGCTTATATTAACTGCTACGTCCAAACAAATAAACATCTAATGGGTAATCATTTTGGTACCAACTGCATGGTACTATGAAATATGTTTGAGAAGTTATACGGGTTTTGTGACATAAGGAGTGATATAGCTCAGATGTGATTGTGAAACTTCGGCAAACTTAAGCCAAATGTTCTATTAAATCCGACGGATTGCCCATGGCATCTTCATGAACTCCCGCGTTTCGCTGTCGCGTCTGTCCTCAAGATCGCACGGATCGCTCACAGATTGACAGCTATCGGTCTTTCAAATGCAACCATTGACTAGAATAAAAAGGTATCAATCTGTCAAACAAGAATTTGTTATAAGGCGTTCCACAGATGTGCAGCTGTTGGAGAGCAACAACTTCTCGACTTCCTTTCCTTGTCCGACTGGCGTATCTCAAGGCTCTGCAATTGAATCTGTTCGTTAGGCTTGTATCGTATGTTAAGAATTATGTGCTTCCAGGTATTATGTACAAAGAATACGCAAATTATAGCTAACATGTTTACAACTGGTAATGGAAAGAGTGATTGCCTTGTCTTGTATGGGGTTCTTCGATGGGCAAATAGCAACGGGTCAAAAATTTCAATTAAAAAAAAGGCTGTTGTAAAATTGTGAACGAAATAACGTGATGTTACTATTATACCGAACGTAAAAACATTAAGAACTGTTGGTGTGCGATCTCTGACGGCCTCTGCCGACCTCATGTTTTGTGAACATGCAGCGATGGTGACTTTGTCAGTTGCGGTCCTCTGCAATCTACCATTCGGGTCGTTTGCCATTAAACGCCCGGAATATTACGTACAATAACATGATACTTATTATTATTGATATGGCAAACATATATGATCATCATAAACAGGCCAATGCAAGGGCCCTCAGGCGAATTAGATCTTCTTCTGATACTGATTGTTTTCATCGCTATCGTTCAAAAGGGCCAGTCTGGAGCGTCAGTGCAAACTAACTGTATCGCTCCTTCAAACGGCGTAAACAGCTAATATGCCTGGCGGAGGTTAGCTCGTCGCATACAATCGTTTATAAATCAATAACGTTCTATGGATTAAACTGAATTGAATGTTTAACCGGTATATATATATATATATATATATATATATATATATATATATATATATATATATACATATATATATATACATATATACATATATATTTATATATATATATATATATATATATATATATATATATACAGATACATAAAGAAACACGATCAGAATCACATCATGCTCTATTGACAGGTTTTGAGCGAACACCACCATGGCACCGGGGGGGTCGGTTGGTTGTTGTCTTAGCTTGTACAAGCGAGCACTCGGGCGACAGCTATTTGAAATTCTGACAGCGTCGCCCCGCTCCAGCAGCCCTCCAGCGGCCCTGACAAACACTCTCCTGCTCATCTAGCCAACCGCCCAACCTCCTAGCCACTACCTACCTACAACGGGGGGTGGAGGCGGCAGCGGCGGCGATGGTAGTACTTCAGCACAGTACACGTCGGTCGAACGACAAGCGTCCACTATTGCTACAACCCAACAACCATCCCCAACGATTTCCCCAGCTAATACGAGGACTGCTGCTGCTGCTGCTGCTGGCGCTACTATTTCTACGACGACAACTACAACAACAACCACTACTACTGCTGTTACATCTACGATGGGCGACAGACGATGGTCGACACAGAGATGCAGTAGACGCAGACACGCGCCAAGGCGACCCACCATCACAACAACGACGACGATGACGACGACGACAACCCCGCAAGGGCGGACCAGAGTGGGTGTTACGCCGCCATGATCAGCTGCAGGCGGGGCGGGGGTAGCGGTGAAAGCGGCACCAAACCTGTGGCAACAAACAGTAGAGGGAACAGGAGTGGCACTAACTCAAGGATTGGCAGCGCAGGCACAGAAGCAAAGTAGAACCCAGTAGCAAAGGTGGCCGCTAAAAGCAGCAGCAAAGTAAACCGAAAGTGGCTTTCAGGGAAGTATACGTATAGGTAGCATACGCTCAACTCGTAGAAAAGTCATACAAGTGATAATTGAGTGGTAACCGTTGTATTAGACCGCCATTACCTGCACAGAAGGAACTAAGAGGAAGAAGGAACTTCGCTGCCGCTGCTGCAGCAGTTATCGTCATTGTTGATGTCTTTACTTTGGTAACCCTCAAAAATGTTGTACAAGGTCCGGAGAGTACGGTAGGTGGTTAACAAATTCCCAGTCCAGGGCGCATATTTTTTAAAACTTCTAAAACGTTTTTAAGGCGTCCTAATGACAATGGCGATTTTGTCATCTTCAACTTTTTCCACGAATTCTCGAATAGTAACCGACAAGATTTGCCGACAAACTTCTCTAATCCTAGAACGTCCTCTCTCAGCCAAGATTGTGCGTTTATCGTTTGAAATAGCGTACCTTATTCGGTTTGCTAAGTTTGTGTTGTTGTAATTGGGTCATTAAGGTCCGAAGATGGTGGCAACAAAGCAGAGTTTTTAGCACCAACGCGGAGGCTACTGACTGGTGCAGTAATGTCCGCACTATCTAAAAGGTAAAACGGAACAACCTTTAGCATGTCGGTGACGCCTAGAGAGCGCTGCCTAGGAGCTCCGAAACGAGCCCACACCAAAATGGCAAAAACTTGTACATTAATCTAGGAGAATCAACGTGGCATAATTTTCAGCATGAACATCTTCATCATTATGCGCCACTGTCGCGTCCTGAAAATGATACAGCCGCCAGCGACGACGGCCACTGCTAATATCGTCTTGCTAGATCCGCCCAGTCTCGTGTGCACATTGATGGATGGGCTGATTAGTTGCTTGACATGTGTACCTAAAGATGCATTTCGTGCCTTCTTATATCGGGGGCGCTCATAGCGGCAGCCTAGGTGGACTGATACTGAGCAACTGTTAAGAGACGCATATCTAAGGTTTCTCCAAAAGTTTCATTTGACAAAGTTGTGGCAGCAGCATCGTCGGTTTGTTTTCTGTTCCAATAAGAGCATTGCTCAACAAAAATTGAATCAACAACAGCAGAGATCGAACCGGCGCATCCCCGCGAGACAGCAATTATGACCAACTAGAGTATGCCATTGATGCGGGTAGACCGAACATACTTACTGAGCTTGTGATATGCCATTTCCTCCCTGCATCAATTGCGATATGGATAGCCATCGACGACCAGCCTCCTCAGCTTTGAATATATGCCACACAGCCCACGAGATTCTCGAAGCATTTACGTTTTGTCACCACAGAGACGTCTGCCGACTCTCTGGACCTAATGTTGGTATTGCACACTGCTCGTCAAAACATCCACTGCGACTCTCTGGGGGACCCCGCTATATGGGGGACTCGATAAAATCCTTTTTTCCCCGTAGCTAATCATAGGTCATGCCCAGTGTTTACCTGGACAAAGAAATCCACTCCCGTGTATGCTCTTGCAATTTTTTTTTTCAAAAAGAACGCTTTCTGACTTAAAAGCGTGTCTAGACACATAATCTCTTGACAAGCGTTCTGCACGCCCAATTGTGGTCACAGGAAACTTCAATGCGCTTCAAAGTGGACACGCAGCGCCCTGGACGTTACACCGCGGTGCCCTCCTTGCAGACTGGACAGATTGAGCTGCTGAACGTAGCCTTAGTTTGATAAATCACGACCGGTTACCCACGTTCGCTCGGAGTGCCGAATATTCATCTCTAGACTTAACATTTGCTGATGACTTATGTCTCCTCCTCGTTTTTAACTGGAAGGTCCACGTTGGCAAAGAAACGCTCAGCGATCACCGTTGCATCAGATACGAGTAGAGCATACACCTCGGCCACACAAGACTCGGCCACTTAACCCCTTCTGACTCTGGGACTCTCACCGACTAAAACCCGTCTCCCTCCGCACCCCCTCAAGGTTTGGAATTGTGCTACTTCGAAGTCACAAGGAGGGAGTTTCTCACTTCGACTTGCTCATGGATCTCTCGATAGGCTTGTTCTAAAAATCGGGGGTGCGTCGGGACCCTGCAAAAGGCCTGGTTGCTTGTCGCTTAGTAAACCCTCCCTCGGCCACTCCTCTCAACCTCCAATGTGGGCTCTTCAACCTTGATCCAAACGTGTTTTTTCCCGCATAAAAGTGCCCAGATAAGCTACTCCTTGGGACGAGGCAGTGGGGGTTTCCATCATATAGGTGGCGGCCGGCAAGCGCAAACTCCGATGACTGACGACACTTCGTACGATAGAAGCCTCTGTCCGGGGCCCTCGTACCATTGCTGTATATCGGGTATAAGTGTGCGTGTCCAGCGATCGCGGGTGTCTCCGGCTGTTGAACGCCTCACCCCCGAACAGTCCTCAGGCCCAGACGGTGCACCCTCAGAATTCGTGCAATTTTCACTAACCAAAACCCGGGACTGCTGGCGACCTTCACAACGTGCCTCTTAAAGCACGGTCCCGATATCCTCCAAACTTCTTATTTGACGCGGCGGTCAAACTCGTTGAGTGCGCGCTACTGGAGCGACTCAATGCCGGAATCGAAGTTACGCAAAGCTTTTAGACAGTCAGGTCGGCTTCCGGGTAAGCCCGTTGTCGCCCGTTAACTGCTGCACGACCAAAGAGCTGGCGGCGTCTTTTAAAACGCGCTCCTTTTTTTTTAACACGTTTAACACTAACTGGCAGGTCATAGTAGACACATTGGAAAAACGAGGCATAAATGCGTCTTTCCGGCGCATCTTATCCTCATCTTTATGGCACCGCGCCCTTCTATTAGGCGACGTCTCTCGGCTACCTTTATAGAGGGGTGAAAAACCACCCCCGGTGACTACTGGTAGGCGAGTGGCCTTTCAATTCGACTTCAGTTAACATTACAACTACCCCGCACATTTCGCTTGTCGATCTTACCTCTTGGCCAAGTTAATTCATCGTATAGCTTTACTAATATTCTCTACACACATATGCATAGTTACCTCCCTTGTTAGTGTACGTGGCGACGTCCATCGTGAATTGGGGTGGCACGTCGTTGACGTGCATCTTATAACCTGACGGCATGACACGTAACATTAATAGGGAAATGTGCCATATATTAAACATATCTAGCAATAATATTTATAAGCCTACAAAGGGTGACGCCCCCTGGTGTGCTCCAAAAGAACGAATTCGGCAGTGCGGACTGGGAAACGCTCGGAATTGGATGTGTCGTGCTGGCCGAAGCGACTGCATGAGCGATGGTAATACGACGTGTAGGCACTTCTGTGTATAGGGTGTGTATTTTAAAAAAGCGGCGGTCTCGTCACAGCGGTCCTGGTTATGTGTGACAGCCTCTTCCTCCTCGCGGAAGCGTCAGTCAAGAGGACGGGATGTCGCATCTCAATGCGAAAATGTATACTTTGTTACAACGTATGAAACTATGTGTGTAATGTGTACAATTGCATCAACCTTTATACATTTGGCCATTAACTACTCTCACTGTAACTACTCTTTTGTGTATATAATATTGTTAGCATTGGTTCTGAGTGTACAAAATAAATGTTTAAAGTGTTTTTTTTTCTCCGTGCAATTATACTCTTCTTTATGTTTATCATTATAAGAGACCTTACATCAACATATTTATGTTGTCTTTTCAAGTGAGTACAAAGTTAGCAAGTAGCCTTATACGATTCGGCACGCCGCGGCGCCGCGTGCGCGGTTTCCGCGCAATAAATACGGACAACCTAAGATTAAAGGTACTAATCTAGTGCTATAGCCCAGAATACCTTATTTGGCGCTTTTCGATCTTTCGAAATGCCTACCAGCTAAAATAATCTTTTTTTATATGGTAAGTTTGAAAACTCGAATGCACTATTGAAACTGGCAACCAACAGCACCTAGGGTGGGACTTTCATTCCACTAAAAACCTCAATCCTCCCCACCCCCCCCGCCAGAGTTCGGAATTGTGCAGCACTAATTCGAGACTGTGGGAAGGAGCCTTGTGGTCTACCGGCTTCCATGGATCTCGTTGTGTCCTCAGCTTACGAACCCAAGGGGGATGCGTCGAGTTGTTCTACGGAGGGCTGGGCTGCCATAGCCCCTTGCGGGGCACCCTCATCTCCACCACCTAATGGCGCCTGCGTGAAAAGCTAAAATAATCTAAGCATTTTTTTATGTTCTGCGTTCATTTTAAACTACAGAAAAGCCTTCTCTGTATCGGAAATTTGTGATATTTTGCGATCGCAAAAAGTAATTTTAAGAGGGTGGAAAGCGTCGTCACGTCATATTATCTTAAATGGCAGGCTATCATTGTAACGACCATTTAGGAGTCCACGTACTGTGTCCGAAAGAAACGATGAGCTTGTGTGCAATGAAGGTTGGCTATCTGCTGTAAGGTCCCCAAGATCCACTAACTCCGTGCCCCATACAAAATCAATATCTGATTTATCTTAATCGAGGTACGATATTTCCCGTGCGCCTGTGAGTGTGTTGCGTAGGTGCTTGAACTTCTCGACCTCCGCGATGTGTGGGTCTTCATGCGCGCAGAGTGCGACAAGTTTTCACTATTCCTTAAAACGTTTAACGTCTCCTACAAACTTCGGAATCTTAGGTGATTTGTTGTGAGCAAATACTGGATACACGGGGATGATGGGATCGGGCAAGCGTTTCTAATTGCACCTTTTGAGATGAAATCTTGCAAGCCGTGGACTATGTCGAGACAGTAAAATCTTTATCCTTCTGTTCTCTATTAATTTAATTTAAGAATTTCAGATGAAAGATGTACCTTGTCATTGTGCGTGTCAATTTTGTGTATCATCTCTTTAGATGGCGAAGAAGAAGCTGAGCCGCATCCTTCTGGCATTCTTCGTTGTGTGTAGCATTGTACAAAAAATCATTCTTCTATCTGTCGTTTCACTTTTGTGAACGAAGCGCCGATTAGTCTCCCGTGCTAGCTCCTTTTTGGAGTCTTCCGGGTCCTCTCATGCTAGGAGGGTACATTTACGACAGACCTGAACGTAAAGAACGTAAAGAAGCTTTACGTCGGTTACGTAAGCTTTTGGATACAGGACGGTAACTTGTTCTGGGAGTGACTCGAAGGGCTAGTGAGTTGCGAGGTGACGAGCTAAGGCGCGATGCGGACTATGCTAGGACTGCCAGTTCTTTTCTGCCACTAAATGTTACGTATCTAACGCTGACTTCTGATTAACAATAATTCGATCTGGAGTGGATCGTAAAGAGCCGACCGAACGATAACGGTTTGTACTGGGGCGCCGAATACCAAACACTCAAGATCAAAGAGTCGTGCGTAACATCCACTGTATACCTTTGAATCTTGTATTCCAAGTTCGGTTCGTTTTGACAGAAATATGGTGTGCTTAAATTTTTGCACATTTGTGGCACCAATTTGAACGAAAAAAAGATAAAGTAAGTCGTTTTTGAGTGTTTCCTTAACTAGATTGTTTTTAAACTCTTTCGGGCTGACCGTCAGCCAACATGTAACGTCGACACGGGACGGCTTTCGCATTGCTTCGTAAGACGGACACCATAAATACAAATGTGCAACGGTGGGGTTCAAACCCGTGCACCTATGTGCCTTCTCCTCTCGCGAGGCGCACGCGAATGCACCTATAGGGCTATAGGGCTCGACTGCAAAACTAGACTCATCGTGTTTTTAGCAATTGATTGAGTTTTAATAGTTGAAACACAAAGCCGTGCCGAATCAGGTCAATAAAGTCATTTTGGTTCGGCCAAGCTAGAGACCACCTGATCAAAGTATGCTTTTTATACTTTGAAGAAGAAGATGTCGTATCGGTGAGCCTATTCAACACGAATACACCGCCGCCTCTCACGAACCCATCACAGCACTGGGAAACGTTCAGTAGGAATGGATTCGGCTAAGCACACGTTATACACATAGCAGACGACCTTTATTGACAACACACGCTCGCCTCCACCAGGATCCGCTTAATAGAGTAGATCTCACCAATCGACAGGACTTCTTTGAGCATCCACTCATCAAGTAATATGAATTGCTATTATTATTATTATTATTATTATTATTGCAACAATTGCTTATCGGCAACAATCAGTCCGGCGTTTGTGGCGCAATTGGTCAGTGGTTAACAGCGGTTATTATCAACCCGTAACAGGTGCGAAGCCGCAAGCGATTTCAAAGCGTTTAGCCCCAGCTGCAGAAGTAAATTTGTGTAGTAAGGCAAGTGTCTGGGTGGGGAAGCTCGTTAAGCAACTTCTCTTTGGAAAGTTGAATTAATGAGGAAATATCGCCAACAAGAAGCAAAATTGGCGGCGGCCGTTTTCTGTATGTAACAGCAGCGGCAAGGCTAGCAATGTCAGTCCTCGTTTTGATCGTTGTGCCGCGGTGGTGGCTTGGACGGTCTATGACGCATAATAGATCCTCGCTGAGAACGCAATGTCCTGGTCTCTAGGCGGAAGACAAAGCAACTGCATACGGTAGTACAGTTTGCCAGCTAACACTAGCAACGGGGCAGTAGCCGCTTCATTTTGCCAGCCATTGCTAACGACAAGTGGGTGAGGTCGTGCCTAGAATCCCTCGTGACAAACCTTGATATAATACCACCGCCGCTGTAGTTCCAAGCAGAGTGATATGACCGTACAGGCTAAAAGGTTTTGGCCTTTTGCGTTAAACTTTTTTTGTTGTGGTCCCCGTAGTAATGGATATGGACGCCGACGTTTTGTTGTTGAGAAACTTACAGCTGACGACGATTGACACTGGCTCAGGCTGTGTGTCTGTATCTATTTTACGTTAACGTATGCAGCGGTTACAAAGAGTATTACCGCTGTTATTATTCCGTATTACGTAGCTGCTTCTTCTGCGTCAAACCGCAGCCAGTATGTGCGTATACGTTTGAAGATCTACGTACGTACACGGCGTAATTCGCCACCGTTTTAGCTATTATATTGTGCGGCGGGGGTCACGCGTTTTTCGCTACAGCAGTGAGGAGAAGCAAGCTTAGTATTCGGGTGCCATTCAACTGACACGACCTTTTAAGGCTCGAAGTCAAGCGGCCTGATATCCCCAAGGTAGTTGGGGTTTGCCAGGGCGCTTTCTCGCTCTGTTTCTCTACTTCTCTCTCTCTCTCTCTCTCTCGCTCCATATATATATATATATATGTGCATATAAATACGTGCTTAGTAAAATATGCTATAAATATCTTACCTAGAAAACGTACGTTAGCGGAAGAGTGATCGTACCCTGTGGACAAGCCCACAGAGGCTGGCACGCTACGGTCGAGTTTGGCAGCACACTTTATTGGCACAAAAGGCTGAAAGGTGAAATTCGCGTGTTCCCACCTGTGCATAAGACGAGGTGCACACTAAGAAAGAAATACGTACAGGAACTAGTCAGTAGGGTGGGAGTTGACGACAATGGTAGGCGAGGTGCTTTGATCCATCATACATACGCAGTTCGAGACTCAAGCCACACTTTTCGTCTCGACCAGACTACGGACGTGTTTCATAAGCGCTCCGTGATAAAAATGATAGGAGAGCTTGTCGTCTGTGCGGCAAACACAACCGCTACCTCTTGAGACTTCTGGTCAGCACCGAATTCCAAACTACTCATCCGTATCAGCAGCAACTTCTTGGCTGAGAATTTTCCAATTTCGTACTTACGAATTTGTAATGTCGCAGGGTGAGACGACGTTCAGATTGCTACTGTTTAATAATATCTACACAGTGGCAATTTGGACGTCGGCCAACACTCTCGCAACAACTCTGATGCTGCCACGTGTAAATTCGATTCGCCGCTGGGTGCCGTTTGTACAACTCTGCCGAGGCTGATGATGTAAGGAACTGTCACGAACGCCGTGTCTTTCAATGCTGAGCGGGAGCTTCTCTCCCGGAACTTAAGACTAGGAGGTCCCCTGATATGCCACGCCCTTGTAGAAACGTTCTTTAAGGACCATGAGTCTTAGTGGGTGGCAACACGCGCAAAGTCGAGCAGCTTTAATGGCAAATTGAGCATTGGCAAGACAACGAATGGATTTGTAGTGAGTTTGTGAGTCTCACACTTTCATATCGTATTTCATATTTCATATTTAAAGTAGTATCGGAATGTCGCCGTTATTTTTCTATGGAACGAAATTCTAGCTTTGTCAGAGCAGATCTGGGTCAGGAGGCTTTCCACCGTAGCCTTTTTCAAAGCATGCGTAAGTTTCTTTATAAATATTTTATATGTGAATATAACTGGATAAATATATATAAATAAACAGTTACCTCTTTGCTTTTTCTAGTTTCACTCCTTAGTACAAATATATATATATATATATATATATATATATATATATATTTATATTTATATATATATATATATATATATATTGGTATCAAGGAGTAAACATTTAAAAAACAAAGAGGCAACTGTTTTAAAGCAGGCCAATCTCCTTGCCGGCGGGCCCTCTATTCGGTCTGTTCTCGTCAGATGGAGATCCGATTGCCATTTATCTAATTGGAGTAATTACAGTTGCGTTAATTGTTTCGTTTTACTTAGTGATATACTAATTAGCCCAGATTCTTCTGGAGCAGGCATCTTCATGACTTCTATTTTGCGTATGTCCCAGGAAGGTTCCTAAGGTCGAAGCCAAGCTCTGACTTATAACTGTGCCCAGGACGCTTGAATTAACGCAGGGTACAGCAGGACTGTTTCTTCATTTGTTCGAAACGTCCTCGTGTACCTCAGGTTTCGCATAGAGCAGAACAGAAACAAAACGTCATTAAAACTGCATTTTTTTATGTATTATGTCTAGCAATATATTGTGCTTGTTGTTGTAAATAATCCACATAGTCGGCTCAATGAGTTTCGAGAAATAAAATATCTAAAAATGTGAAGGCTTGTGCCACGCCTTGGAAGAAGTGTCTCGTGAGATGTTGTTAAGAAGAAACGCTCCTTGCATTGAACAACATCACCAAATTACTCTCTCTCGTAGGCAGATTTAAGCATAAAATCCACCTATCTGGCGAATGTGTGAGGCGTTCAAGGACTATGGCTCCTCTTTTGTCCGAACTGACTAAGACGAATGCTTGTGTGGACCGGCGCATTATCATGAGGAAGACACGGGAATTGTAAAGATCGAGCTGAGCTTGATGATTTTTTGCGAGCGTCTCAAAATTTCTACATAGAATGCTTCTATCGCAGTCTGGCTAGGGTGAAGAATCCCTTGGAGAACAATTCCTTGAAAATCGAATGCCGGGTGCCAAAGATAGCTAAACAAACTTTGTACACATTTTTCTTAATCGTAATTTGTCATGCGGGATACACAGCAATACCGGGTGCATTTGTAATGCTTTTTTGTGTTTGAACATGGTTAGCAAGAATGCACACGATTAACATTTTTAGCGTTTCGGCTGGACACTAATTTACCACAACGAGAGTCCTCCTTTAAGAATTCATAGTAATTCCGAACGCGAAAACGATCTTTGCTTTGACTAAGACACTAAATTCTTATTGTGGCAGCGTGGTTTAAGGAACTAGTGCGCTCGTCATAATCGTCATTTACTGGGGTGTCGCTGGTTCGATCCCTATTGTTAATCGAATTGTCTTTGAGCGATGCACACTGAGAACAGCTGATAAACCATACCGCTGAAACTTAGCGGCCATGCGGCCCACAAAGTTTCTTGGGAAGGCCTTTGATATTTCAACATCTCGGGCCCTCAGTGCCTTAAAGATATAATTTACGGTGATATCAATCCCGTAGTGGACGAGGAAAGTTAGAACTAAAAACAACCTCCTTAAAGATGTTTTACTTCTAAAACACTTAGTTCTATGTTTAAGTCAATCTTTAATCGCACGTAAAACAAAACTTGACTGCGGTCAACGTGGTGAACACGTCTGCACAGATCATGCTCTAGACTGCCCCCTAGCAGTATGTACAAAATACTGACAGTGGAAAAGACTTCAGTATTTGATGTTCTATGTATGTATGAATGTATATATATATATATATATATATATAGGTTCCAAAGAATTATATGGAACGTTGTAACAATCAAACCGCTTAAAATTTGAATATGCCGCTTTAGTATAACGTAAGCAGCCATATAGTAACGCGATTGGAGTTTCCAGCATGCGTTTGAAGACATCATGGCGTTTCCCTTGCTAAATTTGACGATTAAGTAGCAGCAAGAAGTTTTCAGAATTCTGGCCGAAGAAGGTGTTTAACCGGACCATATTCATCGTTGAATTAATTGAGCAGGGAAAACTATTAACAGTGTACTGTAAGATATCTGTAAGTGTGTCTACACACAATATTTCCTTCCTTTGACAATGATGCTGGGATGTATCAGTGCAAAACCGTACACGGGCATTAGCCTTACGGAAAAACAAATGAAGTCATCGCACATGTTATTAATAAAACGCATTTATATTTAAAAAAATATTCTGTAGCGCACGCAACTCAGCGAAAAGGAAACGTTCGGGACTGCCTACGGAGAGAGTAACTCTGCTCCACGATCATGCACGCCCACAAGTCTCCTGGGCTACATAAAGTGCACTGGCCACGTTCAAGTAGGAGCAGCTTGAGCGATAGTTGTTTAAGAGCGTTATAAAATCGAGCAAGATGATTTAGTAGTCCTTTGCCTTGCATTCGCGAGGCCTGGGGTTGAGACCCAGACCGGCCACCCTTAAATTGGTTGTCATGGACCAAAATCGGCCATGACATGAAAGAAACCGCGCACGGGCATTAGTCTTACAAAACGACTTGGCCTTGTAGGCTGATTGTTTTGGCGCTGGCGGACTACCAGCAGTGTATAACATCATACTGAATCAGTTGTATATATAGATATATATATATAAATATATATATATATATATATATATATATATATATATATATATATATATATATATATATATATATATAACCTTTCATTTTATTAACTATATGGAAACTCTTTCTATTTGGAAAACGTGTAACATAAGTATTAAAAAAAAAAACATTGATAAGAAAAGTTAAGAACAGTGAACGAAGAATACAAGGGCAATAAGGCTATTTCAGATGCATTTGCATTTCATGTTTTGTCACTGACTTATTGATACAGCGGGATCATTAACTTAAGCAACGTATGTGGCAGTGTCCGTTAGCACTACCGTTTTTTATACGGCATTTTACATTAAACCGGCTGTGCTTGTAGAAGTGAAACCGATAAAGCCAGCTTGAAAAATGCCTTTAATAAAACACAATCTAAGGTGTCTAACCCTTTGCAGTCGTTGCGCTTGCATGCATATTTAACATCGTTTTAACGTTCATTTAAAATAATTTGTGCATCCTCTATGTGAACGAAGAGGAGACCTCTGCTATCCTAACAGCTGCTTTATAGCATTGATCATCTTTAAAATGACAGAAAACGTGGTCTAGTTGCACCAGCAGATAAAACCGTATTTACTTAAATTGAGCATGGTTATGCACTCTATCCAAATTTATCAGATCCTTGCCTAAGATATACATTTTTGTTCTCCATTTTATATGACAGTCCGAGCCAATTTGGCTTTCATTCCGCCGTGCGTTCTGATCCCTCAGTTTGTTACCAACGTAAAATATTTTGCGTTGTAAATACATTTTAGTATAGAACAGCACTAGATCGTCGGTAGGCAAGCTTCTTGTCATTTGTGCTTTGAAGTAATGATATACCTCACGAACGGCAAAGGTCCTTCAAACGAATAGGAGAGGAATTTATCTTGTGTTACCCTGTATATGTTCTTACTTGAGGTCTCCTCTTCGTTCACATAGAGGAGTCACCCATTATTTTAAATGAACGTTAAAACGATGTTAAATATGCATGCAAGCGCAACGACTGCAAAATGGTTAGACACAGACATTTTTCAAGCTGGCTTTATCGATTTCACTTCTACAAGCACAGTCGGTTTAATGTATATGCCGTATAAAAAACGGTTGTGCTAACAGACACTGCCACATACGTTGCTTAAGTTAATGATCCCGCTGGATCAATAAATCAGTGACAAAACATGAAATGCAAATGCATCTGAAATAGCCTTATCGCCCTTGAATTCTTCGTTCACTGTTCTTAGCTTTTCTTATCAATGTTTTTTTTTTAAACTCATGTCATACGTTTTCCGAATAGAAAGAGTTTCTGAATAGTTAAGAAAATTAAAGGTTATATATACGAGGTGTGTTCAAAACGTATCGCGACTTTTGAATTTTCATGGGGTTACGTATATTCGAATTTCGATTTTTTGTGGCGTTATGTTGGTACTCATGTCTCTCACTTATGCCGACAAGCTCGGCCATTTTGAATGTTCACTTAATCGTTGACAGCTGCTTTGCTTGCACGTGTTTTGGATCGTCTTCGATTTTTACCTATTCAAAAAAATGGATCAAAGAACCTGTATCAAATTTTGTGTGAAAAACGAAATTAAGTGCGCGGATGCCTTCCGAATGTTGACTGTGGCATACGGAGAAGCTACCTTGGACCGAAGCAACGTTTATCGGTGGTACAAAATGTTCTCAGAAGGCCGAGAAGATGTGAACGACGAAGAGCGTGCCGGACGCCCCGAGCACTTCAACAACAGACGAAAAAATTAATGATTAACGATTGCAGGGGCGTGGTGCATCATGAGTTCTTGCCACAGGGTAGAACGGTCAATAAGGAATATTACCTGCAAGTTATGCGCAATTTGCGCGAAGCAATCCGCCAGAAACGCCCGGATTTGTGGAAGAACAAAAATTGGCTTTTGCACCACGATAACGCCCCTGCTCACACATCGTTGCTTGTGCGCGAGTTTTTGGCCAAAAACAACACACTAATGATGCCGCAGCCACCGTATTCCCCAGATCTGGCCCCCTGTGACTTTTTCTTGTTCCCTAAACTGAAGAGGCCCATGAAAGGACGACGTTACGCTACGCTTGACGAGATAAAGACGGCATCGAAGGAGGAGCTGAACAAGATAAAAAAAAATGGTTTTTTGAAGTGCTTCGAAGATTGGAAAAGCCGTTGGCACAAGTGTATAATATCTCATGGGGATTATTTTGAAGGGGACAAAATAGATATTCATGAATAAATGAATAATTTTTGAAAAAACACAAAAGTCGCGATACGTTTTGAACACACTATGTATATATATATATATATATATATATATATATATATATATATATATATATATATATATATATATATTACTGCTGGTAATCTGCCAGCGCCAAAACGATCAGCCTACAAAGCAACAACTTTACACAATCGACCAATCAGATTTCTTGGTCACCATCTTGTTGCTCTCTACTACATATTTATTACTTTTCCTTATATTATATAAATAGTAAAACTATAATAAACCTTACAGCACCTGAATTAACGCAAATATGTTTTTGTAATAGTGTGCTCAAGAACTCTCCACATGATTTAAATACTCTTATGTCGTAAAATAAAGTTAGTCTGGACAACATAAAGTTAAGTGTTCTAATTTCTCTGTACTAAAGGGAGAAAGCTGTCTTGCGTCTATAGCGTCACATAAAATAAAATCAATAGGAATTGTTTTTCCACAAATGTAAGAATTTTCCAGAAAAACGAAGGCTAGCATTATCTAAATGATATTTTCCTGCCCAACGTTAAATTGCCAACATCGTATGCCAATGCTCGCTTACCTTTGTGTTTTTCACAGAGTTATTCTTTTTAGATTCAATTAATGCATATCTCTAGAGCCAATAATTGTTTCATTCTGTGGTGCAGATGCTCTAAATACGTAAAGTTCGTCAGGTAGGAGATACATTTACACGACTGGAATTCGTGGTATTTTGCAGAGGTAAAAACTGATGGACGCTGAACTTCTTGCATAGGTTATTAACTTTAGAACTTTTACGGCTAACGTAAGAAGGTACATTGTTTTGTTGTGATACCACGAAGCTTTTGACTCTGACTAAATCTATTACGAACAACGGCATTAATAACCATGACAAACGTAGTGAAAATAATGTTAGAGGCTAAGCTTATTGTCACTAGACCAGTCTGCCATATGTGCTATAGGAAGGAAATTATACATCGATGGCAAGAACAGTAATATTAGTAAAAATGTTTTAAAATTTCTTACACTGGAAATGTGTCTGTTGTGTTTGCATGTGCGTGTTCGAATTAACCATCTGACTTCATTTGTTTCTGCCTACGTTCTTCTTAAAAAGCATTTTTGCCACATACAGCAAAGCGATACGTGAAAAACATGCACGCAAATGCCCTACACTTAATAAAGTGGAATCTACACAGGAACGGTAAAAGCGTTAGCACACACTTACGGGAATTTGTTGATAGCTTTGATCTAATAGTTACATAAGACCATTCGTTATTGGTTAGAGACGATATTTTGCAATTCATGAAAATTGCGAACATTTTTGTTACAGGCGTCATCAGAACCCCGAGCGGTTGCAAATGCATGTATGTCCACAGGTGCTTTCAATTTCACAGATAACTGACGGCAATAGGTTAAAAAATTGGCATTTTCCAGCTTGGAAGCCGGATAACTGAGAACATGATAATTCGCTTACCTCCTATGGCCGCCATCGGTGGCACAAATCTAGGTCATTTACTATTTACTGCATAACAGTAGGTGTTTCACGCTCGACTTGGAGCACAATGTCCGGTACGAGACTACTAAACAATTCGATTTTTGGATACACTTGCTTTCATCTCGTGCGAGCGCACACAAATTCTACCCCACAATATTTTGGTCCACTTCGCAACCTGCCATGCTAGCAGCGTCAGCCGTGCAATGCTGTAGACAAGTCATGCGCACGTGGTGCAGAGCGGTGCGGAGTAACTTCGCGGTCGCGCAAGTTCAGTAGATCAGCAGATCCTCTACGACAGCCGCGTGAAGTGACGGAACGGCAGAAAAGTCAGACACTTTAAGGTGTAGCTTAGTAGGCGCCCTATGTCATGTCGGTATGTATGTATAGCGTGCTTTGATCGTGCCGTATCGCGCCGATGCTGGCCTGGCCTGGTTAGGCGTGTGTGTTTTGCAATCGCTGCCTGTCGGGGTTGCACGACTCACAGTCATCATCAGTCAGAAAGCTAATGCAGGGTTCATTCATCTCGTCGTCTGTGCCTTCGCTTCATCGGTTAGACTTCATAGACATCAGCAGTGTCGGCGACTAGCCTGTCTAGACTTACCTTTGACGGCACTTCAGTCGCGAGAGGATTGGAGTCGAGCCCCATGCTAACGTGCGTGGCCCTCTTTTGTCTCTCTCTCTCGCTCTCCCTCTTTATAAATTTATATATATATATATATATATATATATATAAATATACATAAATATATATTTATATATATATATATATATATATATATATATATATATATATATATATATATATATATATATATATATATATATATATATTTATATTGTGGCAGACCGGGTAGCCCCCAGCCGTGGCGCGGACTGCATGGTGGCTGCTCTCTTGTGTGTATGTACAGGTATATGTTTTCTTGCGTGTCGCCGCCACGAGCACAAGCATGCAGATCCAGCCGCGGTGCATGCGTCGCTATTGCATGGGCCGCAGAGGGAATGAAGCACTCATGTGTTGATCGATGCACGTGGATTGCACGTAAGGCCGGTTGTAGTCGGCTGGCTGCCGCAGCAGCAGCCAAGCATTGTCGCGCTTGGTGGTGAGGTGAGCCGAGTTGAGCTGCAGCGCTTTGTTTTCTGTTTCCGTCGTCCAGACTTACGGTCGTCCTAGGCGGACGTCTTCGTCTACGGCGACAGCAGCAGCAGCTGTAGAAGGCTGGC
Source organism: Dermanyssus gallinae (assembly GCA_003439945.1). Classification (NCBI taxonomy): domain Eukaryota; kingdom Metazoa; phylum Arthropoda; class Arachnida; order Mesostigmata; family Dermanyssidae; genus Dermanyssus; species Dermanyssus gallinae. Next base: position 16,821 of record QVRM01005733.1, on the reverse strand, counting down.
TCGGTGGCTTTGCTGGCCGATGTCTGTTACGACGATACCTTCGCGCGGTACTGCGATACCTTCGTTCTAATGGAGGGATCTACGTGGCTACACTGGTTTTGTGAACCGCTACAGGGACCACCGCCACGCTCGCGCAGATTCACTGCACCGCACTCGAATTGACTCAATTCGACGAAGGCTGCTCTAGACGTTTCTAACGCAGTACATTCGAGTTCAATTAAGATACGATGTACGTGTGCTGTGTGTTACTGGCGCAGAACACCTACGAGCAATATATGTATATATATATATATAAATATATATATGTACGTATATATATATATATATATATATATATATATATATATATATATATATATATATATATTGTGCTGTATACGATAATACGTAGGATAGATTACGAATAAAATTGGTAATAGATAATTTTATAGATGAAGCATATATATATATATACATATATATATATATATATATCAGCTAGGCGTGCAACAACTTTTGCAGTGCCCTCAGCATCCTTGAAGTCTAGGCAACACACACTTGCATGCCGCCTCCCTGAAATCTGGACCTGCATTTCCAAACACATTAGATGCTTAACTACGTCTTTGCTCGTAACTTAAAGCACTAGCTTTTATTGCACAGTCGGAATTAGGCTTGTGATCTAAGTTTATCCAGAATTGGAAGTGTTATGCTTTGTATACGGGAACACACACTCTGACTTCGTTAGTTATTTTTTTCCACATGTTTTTGCTTATAGTTGTTGTGAATTGTGATGATGCTGCACTAGGGGACCACTTCGTTTGCGTGTATATTGCAAGTTTGTTGCCTCATATATTGTTCGGTGTGCTATCAAACGCACCAAATGTTGTTTTAAAGTCAGTCTGACGATCAATAACCGCTGTGGTTGCCGTTTGTGTAAAGTGCTTATACCAACGCACTCCTTATATTTTTAGCGAGAGTGAATATCTTTTCGTTTGACTTGTATTTTTACAACTATTTTTATTTACCAAGAACTTAAGCGTTATAAAATGCAGTTCCGTGAATTAATTAAGTTTAAATTTTATATATATATATATATATATACATTCCCCGCTAGCTATAATTAAATATAATTACGTTTAAAAAGCAATAGCTATAAGATCGTTTTAGCTTTAAATATATACAGAAAATGTTTACATTTATAGATACGGACAGTAATAGAGCATTGCTATGGCAAAATTGTAATACATGCCGGTAAGTAGGCGATTCAGAAATGGGCCTTGGGAGAGCGACCAGATGGCCAACATCATTCAACTTGAAATGTCCTTTCCTTGCAAAACGATGTTCAGAGTCTTAATTTATGATTTTTAAACATTGACACCAGAATGCTGTTTACGATTAGATTGACTAGAACGTAACTAGTAAATGTGTTTTAGATGTGTATTTTCAAGTGCTTGCTACGCCCTGAGACGTTTGCTATGTTTACAAAGGAGAGAGTTTTTTTGTAGACCTCTATTTGAGCGCAACCGGTAAAATCTTCGAAAGATTCGTATAGTTATTTCATGCGTTATGTTTGCCATACAAAATTATTTTAAAATAATCTTGTATGAGTTTAAAATGGCCTCTTGTGAAAACTGTCCGAAACGCTTGTTCAGCGAGGACGGCATTCCAAACTCTTCGTGCTAAAATTAGTTCGCTAAGTTGTGTTCCAGCAACTTAAGTCTTCCGGATGGACCCCGTTCTAAAGGGCCGGAGAAGTACGAGGAAGACCGCTTGCGTGAAACTGCGGAACTGAACCCTCGAGTGACTACGCGTGAATAAGTCATGGGCTTCGGCTTTTGTTTGGTTTGTGTTGTGTTTGGTGACTTGTTTTGGCACCATCTACTATGCCTCGTTCTGCCTATTGACCAAACGATAGACACGGGCGTCTACTGTGATCAGTATTTTAAAGGAAAAGACACAGTCTATATAGTATAGAAAGCGCGTTATCTTTTACCAAGGAAACGCAAGGCCGCATGTGAATTCATCCAGCTTCCGCAAGCTGGCAAGCCTCGATTGATAAGTTTTGCTGCTTCTATCGCTCTCAACGGACACCGCACCGTCGGGCTTGATTCAGATGTCAGCAGCAGATAACGAAGAAGAAAAAGAACGCTTTACTCGCATGTACATTGTCGCTGTTCGTTAGTCGTTGTTGGTTGTTGGTTATTTGTTATTATCTTAATGTGAAAGCGCAAAAACAAATCCAAGAAGTGTCCAGAGAGAAAATACGACAAACCCCGGCTACAACAGAGAGACGTCCGGGAATCGCTGAAATTGCTCGACGAAAGTCAAATACGCAAGTAGTTAAACAGCTACAGACGTTCTTGTTTACGCGCTCATGTTTTCACTTAGCTAAATGCTGTCGGAGAGACGTTAGAAGCTGTCGGGCTGTTCCCGCCCTGGCCATCAGCGAGTTGGGGCGCCCGACACCGATTTAGCAATAACACACATGCAACTGGAATTCGAGTTTCGTTGCCCAGATACGTCCGCGTCAAGGCCCGCCGAGTCAACGACAGGAAGACAACAACACAGCAAATTGACAGGAGTAATTGTCTAGAAGGAGGCTTGCGAGGGTACACACGGGAAGACGGGAATCACTGCTGGCAACATAAGAAGAAAGCACTAGGGGTGGCGCAGACACAACACGTTTCATTGTATTGGCTAAGCGACGTGGGGACTGTATTTTTATTAGAAGATTGTCGAAACAGGGAAAGAGATGGGGGGGGGGAGAAAGAAAAACATGAAGGCTACATATAATAGGCCAAAATCAGCGGCAAGCTTATTATAGATTCGTTTCGCTTCGCGGTAACAATCCGCTTAGAGCAGAAGAATGGATCAGCTAAGAGCAGAAATAAGAGAGTCACGTTATGCAGGCTTTTTAGAGATTGTACTACCTGTTTAGAACTTGCCTACAGCTGAGAAATTGAGTTAGAGTAGACATAAATGGTGGTTTTATACGCGCAACTGCAGCAGTATAACAGCAAATCGTACGGAACGCCAGTTTTAGAATATATATATATATATATATCCCTATGATTTTCTCTATGCTGCAACAAAGGCGCATTGGCCTATTCTTAAACTAATCTTTATACGAAGCAACTACTGGTTGTGCACAATTTTGCAAGAGTCAGTATTTTTTGGTTGCGCCTCGCTTGTCTAGTGGAAATACAACATTGAATTTATTCAATAATTGCACATTTGCACACTGAGGCAGTGCCCGCCTAAAAAAATAATTTAAAATCGCCTCCCGGTGACGGTGACTTCGCCTGCTCCTCCTCCGCGACGGACCCAGCTCTTGTGGTCCCGGTGCGCCCGGAAGACCCGTAGGGTACCCTGCATGGCCAGGACGGTTAGGTCGATCAGGTTTTTCTTCGATAACCCGAGAGTCAGGAGATCCTTCACCGACTCGGGCTCCCATACACCGGTCATCGACACGGTGATGGACCCGAATCGGTGGGGAAGCGAGCTGGGAAGTTGATCCCTGATCCCGGGTATATCGTATTTCCTGATTTTATCCCGTCTGGCCAATGCAAGGTCTCTTGAGGGGCCGCAGACCTCGGCGTCCAAGACCCAGACCCTCGTAGGTGTTGTTATGACGAGGTCTGGTCTCCGAGCCGGTGCGGCGGGTCTTCGGAAGGTGCGCTCTCGTTCCACCTGCATTCCTTTAGCACGGAGTAGGCGGGTGACTCGCTCACATATGTCATCGTGGCGCTTGATTATAGGGCGATGGGTGTGATCGCACACTTGAGCGACGTGGGCCAGCGTCTCGACAGCGTTGCACCCATGACGACAAAATTTGTCGTACCCGGGGCGACCCCTTGCGAGTCTGGCTCGCGTTGGTAGTGCGTTGATCCTTAACTTAATCAGGTTTATGTACTCCCTACCGGATAGGTAAGGAGTACCCTTGACCCAGTCATTTGTAAAAGGGGTTAGGTGTGTGTGTTTCAGGTGAGCCCCATCGACTGTGTTATGTAGTGTACGAGACCAGTACTCGGTCTCGTGTGCGGCGTCTTCAATGGTCGTGTCATCGAACACACAGAGAGCGCTGGTTTTCGCCAGCTCCTTACTGTGATACTCGGTCGACAGCAGCCATTGAGTGCCTATGTGGGATGATCTGTTCAGGGCAGTGAGGCGGGAGAGGCGAAGTCTGGGAATTAGTGTACGGAGACAGGGGATGTCCAGACCGCCGTGTGAGATGTGCGCGTATAGGAAGGCGTTTGGCACGCTGTTTTCGAGTTTGAGCCACTGCAACTTCACCGTTCGCCTGATCTCACAGTCTAGTTCTAGGAGGAATTTTTGAGACGGTCGGGGACCAGCGACCAGTTTATAGAGAATTTTCGGGATAAGGAATTGTTTCAGTATTGTTAAGCGTTGCTGGGGTTTAAGGGGAGCTGATGTTAGTCTGCCGAGTAGTTCTAGGAGAGTGACCTTGGCCGTGTCGACTCTGCCATTACTGTCGAACTCGATGCCGAGGTATCTCCATCGAGCGCATACACCCTTGGCTGGCAATTGCCTCCCTCCAACGGAGAATTCGGGGGTTGACTGCTAAAGGCTCTTCCTCACCCGGCTATCATAAAGATGCGAGATTTAGCCTTACAATAATAATGAACGCCACAATGACGCCGATAATTTATTCTGTTTTTCTGTTCGCTGCGTTCACTTGAGTAAATTAATCCGTTTAATTGACTAAATTAAACGCCTTGATTTGCAACCGACATAATTGGCGGCATCATTTAATTTTCCATTAGTTTACATCAACTATTATTTTATGGTGTCGACAATGGCCTTTGCATTCCCCCACCAACAGCTAATGGACTAGCTAAATCTTTGAGGAACAAGTCACTTTCTTTACTGATGGTCTAGAGTCTCAATTGCGATAAGTATGAAAGTATGACTCCTAGCACACTTTAAAATATTTACTCGTTTTCACGGCTTCTGCTTATTCCGCTACACATCCTGGCTCGACTGAGATGCAAGTAAGATACAGCCGCCGTACATGATCGTTGCGTCCCACGCTAAGCATTTTCCATGTGCGCATAATGGGATAGTTACTCCATTAGACCTTGCTTTGCCAGTAGCTTTCAAGCCTCTTGATTCCGGTGTGTATGCTACGCCGGAGCTTTTCGTATCACGCTACGCAGTAGGGGTAGGCCGTTAGAATCCACGGTCTTTTCACATAGTTTTCCTAAGCATGGCCCGCAGATCGGGCCTCCTATCATCAGCGTCCACGTCATACGAAAATAACTAGGCTTCAGCATGAGGCCAAACTAAAGCGATGGCAGGGCTGCCATGCACCGATCGGGCCACTCTCCGCTAAAAGGAATTTGTGCTGCTAAAAACACCGCGCTATCTCCTGGTTGTTCGAGGGCTCGTAGAACTCTGGCAAACGTTTTGCGTATGCATTATATTCCGCCGCCGCGTCCTAACTAGGACAAAGTAAATGTACGATATATTATCATTTATTAATTACTAACTAAGACACTAGCTTCAATTAGCACGTTTGGCACAGTGCAGACGGTGCGGTCTGCATTGTTGGCGACTCCTGTTTGACGGAATGAGAGCTGTCCAGGAATTCAGTCGTTACAGGCCAGTCAGTGCCATGTTGGTTGTGTTCGACGTATTGCTTTCTTACGAGTCGATTCTATATGTTCTTGCACAGCGATCGTTACGACCGCCATCACCAGCGCCAGTAGCTAGAGAGCAGAAACAGCAACGACAACAATATTAACCCCGACAGCAGCAGCTATAGTGGCAACAAACAGATGCATTTTCTGCAGCAGGTCTTTTGGCCACTGCTCTGAGCCGGTAGTGTCGTTGGAACAGCGACAGCGCAACTCGACGGCTGGGAATGGCGCACTCACAGCTACGGAGCCCACGCACGCAAGAGGTGGTCGGCTCACCGCACGTCGTGTGCATCCGTGTCTTCTTTATGCTTTGTCCCGCGCTCAGGAAGGGAAATAGAGATGGAGAGCGAGAGATAGATAGAGAGAGGGCGAGAGAGAGAGCCAAGGGTGAAAAAGAAATAAAACCCTTCCGACAACAAGTCACACAGCATGCCTTCATAGTAAGTAGCTCGTTTGATGAAGTCAGTTGAAAACAGGGATTGCTCGTTACAACCTTGCTGCTCCCAATAGCAGTAGTCAATTGGGCTATTTAGGTTTTGGACGGTCTCTCTCCCGCGCTCGGCTGGGTGAGCGACCTAGAATAGGTCGCTCAGTGTGACAGAACACACAGAATGAGAAGGATAAATAGACGCTAAAAACACAAGAACAAGAGAGAGAGAGAGAAAGAGCAATACGGGAACTGAATGGGGCGGGGGAGGGGGAGGGGGTGGCGGAGAGAAAGAAAGAAAAACGGAGACCGAAGACTTCGGCAGAGGCGCGATACAGAAAGCCGGCTAAGACAATAGAGCAATGAACGATCACAATTGCCCATTGCATTGAGGTGTTGCTACGCTATCGCCGGTCGCTTTGCTTCGGAGATTTGGGGTTCGCTTAATGGCGCGCTCAGCAACAAACACCGCTGAATGTGGGTTTTCTTCCCCCTTTTGTCGTGTTTCTAGCGGGACGAACACTACCAGTTGGTAGTTGTTTCCGTAGTCATAGTAGTAATTGTAGTGGTGGTAGCAACAGCGGTAGGTCATGGTAGTTGTAGCTTGTCGCACAATTCTGCCTTCGGTTTGTGTAGACGTGCGCGGAGAAACGACTCCCCATTGAGGTGCTATTAGCTTTCAGTCTTTGACGACTATTTTGCTTGGCTCACGCCCCGAAGCCTACCCTTCCTCACGATTAACCTTGGCAGCCTACCTTTAACCGTACTTTGCGGGTCCTGTCTGTGACACGAGAGCAGTCACCAGAGTAAGCCGAAATCAAAGTCTCTATCACGGTTTGGACAAAAACGAATGCCTGAGCTACCTAAATCTTCGGCATCTTTCTTGATTAGTCAGTCTAGTTTTGTAACTTACGAACCCGTTGTTTCCATATGTCAATTTTTTTGGTATGACCCACCATAACTGTTAAAATTACACGCGCGCAACATATTGTCTTCACTTAGCTGTTGTGCACCGCATAATATCCATATGACGGCTTTTGTAGTATTTGTAGTAAACACAAACTAGAGAATATTGCAGTAACGGAAGAAGCAAAGTATAATATCTGCATCCAACTTTAATACTGCAGATCCCGAATTGGGCAGTCGAAATTTAAATAAGCGAGGAAACGAGCTGGTCAAGCGGCTACACAAGCGGAGCATGGTCGTTCGCAAGAGAGAACCGCCCCAACCTTCTTCAAAAGAGAGATAACATCGAGTCGGGATCTAGCCCTTGAGTGCGTTGGGTGTGTTGTCACAGGTCTTTTTAAAAACACAGAGTCGGTCAGCGACCTTGTGTTTTACGTCCTATTTGGTATTGCTGAGCTCCGCCCTGGTCGAGGCCAAAATTCTGTGCCAGAACCCGGAGAAAATGGCTCAACGCTAGGATTTTCAAAAGCGAGCTGAAGACAGAGGACCCAGCTAGAAACAACAAAGTCAACTCAACTTCTTTTAGTGAAATTGCCCAAATATGGAATTGACGTTAGCCTTCCTTTCTCTTATTATAACTAGACGTTACGACGTCCTGAGGCCCACTGACACTTGGGCCACGGAACCAGCTATGGCTTCCGGCTGGTATCTGATGAAATGTCTTGGACAAGATCTTAGAACTGAAGGTCTCAAAAAAGCAAGCGGTGGCGTTACTGTACAATATAACAATAACCTCAATGGAATTAAGGCATTATAGACAGATTATAAGTGTGCCGTACGTGCAGAAAATTTCCTAAATATAATTACTATGTATTCCAGTCCCCCGAAAGCTGTTCCCAACCTGTTAAAAAAGTTAGTGTATTGCTTGACAGAAGTTGACCTTGATAAACTAAAACCTGTGCTTTACGGGGACCTTAACTGACTCGTCGACAAACCGGACGTCCGAACAGACGCACTTATCATCATGTTAGCGTCCCGCAGTATGTGATTGGTTTCGACAGCCGAGAAACCTCTTTACGTAGCTCCCCAATAAAGGCTTACAATAAACTATTTGACACAAACGCCAGACATGATAGCATCAAGTACAAAAGTCCGCAGTTAAACACTCTGGCCTTCAATACTAGCCGACGACTTTTTCCAGTTGTAATGTCGCTCACAGTACATTATCAGGCAACTGGCCGAAGACAACAGCGGTTAAAAGCTACGTTGTCCTCTCTCCTTGTCCATATTCCCCTGAGTGTTAAAGTCTATGTAACACAAATACGAAATGTTATACTACACATCGTGCGCCCTCAACTGAGCAAACCCCGAATATCCGTTAGTACACTAAGGTGCCGGTCTCTAAAGCACTGTATGATTCAGACGTATAACCTAGTAAAGGGTTACCTGGAATTGACGCTACTGTATGCAAATTCCAGTTAGCTTTATTATTATAGGCGGTGCGGAAAGCTACACTGAAGCAAGAGATAAAAGATTAAAACACGCTTCTCAGAGAGTCCCAGCTTCAAGCACCTAAATGGTTACGCTTTGACACGCGCCTAACAGTTTGCCCAGTATCACCTGAAATACTAGATAGTCATTTTCGACTCATGTTTACCAGCTCTTCCGCAGTCCCCAGTCAGCCAGGAACTGACTCGTCCTATTGGTATCTAGGGGTCGTTGATGGTATCTAGGGGTTGTTGATGAACACTACGACAGGCGGCTCTCCTTGCACCTTGCCTCACTGTCCTTCCGAACAAATTTTTGATGACGTCATATTGGACTAAAGAATGGAAAGTCAGCCTCTTAAGTGTGATACAGAGAGAAAAAGGGGATCCACTGACATCTTCATCGCACCATGACATAGCAAAAAAAGCGTAATTCAAAAGTTTTATCTGTATTAGAGCGTCTCGGCTAGTAGACTTCCTAGAAAGTGCCGAGCACTTGCCAGTGTTATTCGCGTAGAATGGTTTTGCGACAGGTTTGCGAGGAAATTAAGGGGTTTCCTTACAGCACTCCAATATTCTGGCGGATTGCTGCGCCTTTAAATGCGTGAAATTTCAAACTTGCCTCCGAAGAACTCTCAACCTCCAGCTGCTTACTGGACAAAATGGGGAACAGCGCTCTTTCTCCACGGAAGTATCTGACGAACATTAGCGAGCTCTTCGAAAACAAATGGAGCCTTAGTGGCATCATAATCCCGTTATGTTAAAGGTCCGTCTTAGATAGATACTTTAAATAGAAGGGGAGCCGGCTTGCTTTTTCAGCTGCTCTCTCTTCGTAAAATACTGCGTAACGATGGTTTCCCCTCGTTGCTAAATAATGCTGGGTCGTATATAAGAAGGCAACCTTCCTCTAACTCATCGCAATCCTTAATCTGCACCTCTTAAAATCCGCTTTGTGGCCGTCGGAAGATATTCCAGCAACGGAAAATAGGTTGAATACCTCTTCACCCTCCTTCCCTAGTCACTGATCCTCCCGTCGATGGGAGCATGCTATTATGAACCTGGCTAAAAGAACAGCCTGCCAATAAATGACGTGTTTCGACCGATGATCTTCTTTATCACTACAACGCTTGGATATCTCAAATTTTCTGAATCAAATTCGCTTCTCTGATTCAACAACAAATGACCTATTTCTGTACAACTAGGGGTAGTGTATGTGTTTACGTTCTAGGCCTGATATAAGTCCATAACAAGACCATACATATAACGCTATCGTAATGGCCATCTGCTGCCGTTTTGCTGCTGCGACTGCTACCATTGTTCGCATGGTTCAGTGTTGTTGTTGTTGTTGTTATTGTTGCTGGTCCTGCTGTTCTCATTATTGTTAGCGCTCGCAGCAGCGGCGGCCGCCACTGCGGTATGAGCCACCACCATCACTATTACTGGTCTGGTTGGCCCTGCAAACGTTACGGCTACGCTTTTGGCGGTGGCGGTCAAAGTGAGCCGAGAACCGACTGACGCTAATGGAACGGAGGGTCCCCGAACGGCCTGCTGCCTGGAGCTGGTTTGACATTCTGATAGAGCGCAACAAGTCGTACACGAGCGACAATGATGGCGATGAAAATGATTGTGGCAGTAATGATGATGGTGATGGTGATGATGATAATGATGATGACGACGATGATGATTATGATAGTGTTGATGATGATGATGATGAAGTTCTGATCGTTATCACGATGAAGACGCTCACGATTAGACTGCGGCGTCAGCGGCGGCGATCAAAAGGCAAGAGCGAGCTGCCGCCTACAGCTGACAGGCAGGAGCCCACGAACAGCGGCTGACAGAGACCGAACGACAGCAAGAGAGTGTAGAAAGCAAAGGAGAGGGGAGAGTGTAGAAAGAAATATAGGGGGAGAGAGAGGAATAGTGTGGATATAGACAAAAGAAGACAACGGGAGAGGTTGAAGGCCCTAGGGAAAGTTGAGGCGGTTGAAGGTTCCTTCGTGTGTGTCCGGCAAAGGCCAAATAGAGTCTGCGAGTAGGGCTAGAAATAGAGAGAATAAGAGAAACCGAATAACTCTCTGAATAAGAGAAAGCCGGCGCGCGGGCGGCGGCCGGGCGGGCGTACCCATGAGCGCTTTTTCGTGCCGTCGGGCAGCACGGCAAGGGCCATTTGCCGATTAGTCTCTTCTTTCAGTTCTCCATCGTGGTGGAGACCGCCGTGGTCGTCGTCATCGTTGTTACTGCTACTACTGCTGCTGCTGCTACTGTTGTTGTTGTTGCTGTTGTTAACCATCATATCCCCCGGGGGTTACGCGGAGCAAAATAGGAGGGGATGAGCATGTTCATTATTTGAGTAGCTGCTAGATGGTCGTTAGTATAGCAGCTCTCCACCGCGGCTGCCCGTCCGTCACCGCCGTTGCGTCGGCTTTCGTCCGGTCCTCTGCCATCATGCTCTTTCCATGACTTCTTTCTTTCCTTTTCATCTTTTCCTCTTATACCTCACCCCCCCCCCCCCCAGTCTCCCTGTTACTCACTTACTCATTCGTTTGTTCTGTCTTCGCGTAACCAGAAATTAATGTTTGCACTACACCGCTGCGTGCTATACGATCCGTGCTGCAAAAAATGCCATGCGCGGTGAATAGCGCCTGCTGAAGCCGGCACCCTAGTAGCGGGCGATGGACTGTTGATCCACCAGATCCTATTCAAACAAAAAAAAGATGACATGTTATGAGGGCTGTAGAACCATATCTGTAACTATGCCGAACTTATCTCCCGCGGAAAAATGCACCATCAAGCCAACGCGCAACCAAATACACAATTAACAAGGCTAATGCACAATAAAAGGCTTTGAGTTGGACATCCCAATCAACATAACAGACCTGGTTATGCCCTTTGACTATTTAATATGGCTATCCCTGTCACGCGATCAGTATGGCACCAATATCTTCAGAGAAACTATACAAATATTCAATGTGGTTGTGCGAATAAATTGTGCTAATAATTGTACCCTTATACAGAAGGTGCGAACACTTTTTGCACAACAATTACGTGCACCCAAATAAGTTTACTTATTTGACAGAGGACAATTGTTAGGTACAATAAAAGAACTCTTTTTTTCAGAAATGTATCTTTCATTTATGGACGGAGCTTTCTAAAAGGCCTAAGGGCCTGCACATCTTGTCCTAAAATCCAAGAACAGTAATCATGATCGTCCTGACCGATAAAACAGTTTGCGCCTTTTTTTGGTGCACATTTACCAGACACTGTCCACTATTTGACTTATCTTTGGGATGGTAAACCCCAAATCTCGTCGGTTACGGACACAGAACGACGAAGTTCATCCTTGATGTCCAACCACGCTTGAGTTAATTGATCCAAAAATAAACGATCGTCAACGCTGGTGCATAGCCCAGTAAACACAATTCAACTTAGCGTTGATTGATTTTGATGAAATGAAAATCACTTGCCGTTGCATGTCACTCTCCATTTTACGGCAACACTACTGTACCATGTTCACTTAAAACGCCTGGCTCAAATAACCTAAGCGTAACTTTGCCTAAAACATAGCATGGTTAAAATGCAAATACTAACATGAAAACGCATTGCAATGTACACTGTTTTCGTAGCAGCGATCAATAGCGGCGACCAGTTAGGGGTGGAATGCTGAAAAATAGCCTAATTAAGCATGATTTAGTAGTTTGGCTGGGTCGACAATTGATTCATGTATTCTTAGCTAATAGTCTATTCTATGCAAAACAACCATTTAAATATAAGTACTGCATCTGTATACACTAGGCCAGTCACTTGTGATAGTCACAGACAAAATGCATAAAGCATATTGGGCGTCGTTGTTATGGCCTAGATAGAGTGGGATTCACACGCGCACTAAAATTATTGAGCCCTTGGCCTCTTATGGGGATTGCCACAGCTACTGTCTTCTTGAAATTTCTCTACCTTGCCACTTAAACTTGTTATTCCAGCTGCTCGACCTACAGAGCTCGGCTATATACGCCGTTAATTTGGCTTTCGAGATAGATCTTGCAAACCTTTGCACTATATACTAGGCTCATGCCCCTTGAGGAGCATAAAATGTTCGCTGTGGGACTGGCCCGTGCAGTATTAAACACCGTAGGTATCTTTTTGAGAAAACCACGTGTTGTAGTTCTAGTAGTCGTGGGCTCCTACAGGGGTGCGGCATAAAGCATGATGCAATCAACTACTGATGCTAGGAAACTTTGTTGGTGACGCGAATGCTGGTTGCTTCTCTTGCCCTTTGTAGGATTCTTTCTTTTGTGGAGCCAATTCAAGGCCTAGCGTCTGGAGGCATTGCCGGATATCCTGGACGGGAAAGGTGTGGGCCAGCTGTGACGGCGTAGTTCAGGCCTTCGAGAGTGGGTGTTTTTGGTGCGACACTTAAATCTGTCGTAGAGAGGAGTATACGTCCTATGGTTTTGCTTTGATCTTCTCGTAGAGTCGGTTCTTACTATGCTATTTTTGATTAGTCGGATAGAGTTTTCGGCTTCTGGTGGATCCTACAGTTGATTAGTCAACGAAACATTATCTCCGTTTGCAAACGCAGCGTTGATCTGTACCTGCCATTTAAATATGCACCCATGAGTGTTCATGGGCTCTAAATGTCCTCAAACTCTTTGTTTCCACAAACTTTCTCCCGGGGTTACAAAAAGCCTTCTTATAGAAATTTCTGGGTCGTTCAAGAGAACCGCTGACAAACTCCTGCTAAAGGGAAAATTTCCAAAAGACTGTTAGGAAGGCCATATTACTAATAATGTCTATGTCTAAAATGTCCGCATTTGACTCTTCGGCGCATCGTCCTCTTCTAATGGGCAAGGCAGGATGGATAAGCTAGTATCGCCGGGCGACTGACAAAGAAGCCCGGAGCCCTCGCGGGTAATTAATATGGTTTCCGCATTGGTAAGTTAACTCAACCGGCAATCGAAGACGTACTCGAGACACAAAACGCTAAAACCAAGGGAGCTTGCAGTGATTCTTTCCTGTGCGAAGAATGCCTTTAAATATATGAGCTGTAGGGTTATTGTAATTACGATGGCGAGCGTATCTTCAAAGAATGATCTCACCTAGGTGAGCGCGAGATCATGTACGTTAAGAACACGTTCAATGTTACGGCCAGGGTCCTGCAATAATCCACACTAGTTACATTATGTAAATAACAATACCGAAAGGTGATGTAATAATAAATCATAATAATCCATATCAGGGTTTCTAACGCGACATATGTTACAACCTGCCTGAAAGCAACACTAATGAAGCATACCTGACGGCTTGACTCTAGTAGTGTGAGCTTAAGACGAAAAGGCGTGTTTGACGCCACTGAAACTCGAACAAACGCCCTGACACTCGCCCCCCGAAACGAGTTTTGGCAATCCTGCTGATCGGGGAGAAAGCAATGCCGCGTCAACTGAAACATTCATTCAAACAGGTGCAGTATATGCTGTCAATAAGCACGCCTACACTATCTATTAAGTATGTAAGTATATGCAAATGCAGTTGCCTTTGCCTTGAAACCAAAAATAATATTGACGAGACTGGATTCTCGGTAGACTTCCTTGAGTAAGTGTTGAGATTTCCACTGGCGTTTAGCCAATAAGCTAAGGTACTTCTATGTCGATACACTTCTATTAGGGTGTGTAATTTAGACCAGCAGAAAGCGTTTTCGTTTGTGATAGAGAAGGAGGGCTGGGGAGAAGGAAAATTACAGTGACGGATCAGGCTTTTCGTAGAAATTGTCGGATAGCTTCCTGTCGTCCATTCCTGGTCTATGGTCTTTGTCCAACCTTCAATCATGTGAACACAGTACCCACGTAGCCAAAGTGCATAGCATGA
>QVRM01005732.1:0-39389 GCA_003439945.1 Dermanyssus gallinae | reverse complement strand
GTGTCCTAAACAAATTCTTGTCGTCTACCCGTCATGCGTTTTATTGCATGATCCACAACAAATCGCGACGTCAGATCTCAGGTCAACGCAGGCCACAGCGCCCCGCCGATTTTCGTTTCGGAATTTAGCGTGAGTGAACGCCTGGTATTTATTCGTTTTCGGTCGATTAACTCCCTAACAACGTTCCTCTGCACATGTTGGAGCTTACTGCACTGATTCATGATTTCCTATTAAAGGAGTCAATTGCGTCTAATGTGTAATTGAACTAGACACCTCTACAATTTAGGCAGCACGTGACCTTATCGGGCAACTTTGCTGCTGCTCATCCAAATAGGTATGCGTAGGGACCTGGAAAGTTTTTGAATTTTTTGCGCAGTGGAAAGTGAGTTAGAAACAAATCTACTGGTGGATAGCGTGATCTTGGTACTGCTGATACTGGATGGAACATTTGAGTCGATTCGCGCACAAGATTGTTTTAGAGAGATTCGATCGACCATCGGAGATTAAGCCCATTAGAGAGTAGATGGCACAAACGTTTTGAATTGAACATTTTAATCTATATACTCCGTGAACGAAGCCCAGTAACAACAATATCAATGAAAACGCGGCTAGCGTGAAGACTGCAACTGATGAAGCCTTAGACAAAATGTATGCATCAAAACTGTATTAATTCATTTTTGTCATTCAATGCACAAGCACTTCCAATGCCAACTGGAGTCGGCTACGGTAGAAAAGCGAGTCCTTACCCGTGGACAATCAACGAGCGCTGACTCAAGATCTGACGTTAAGGTAACTACCTTTTGAGCATAAGGCACTTTATAATTATCGCGGATTTAGAGAAATGCGCAGTGTGAAGATCTAGCCTTCGCACAGAAAAATGTAAAGAACCCACTCTAGAAAACCGTATACGTTTGATTGATAAGTCACGTGGCATGGATACCACGTCCACATATGCACGAGCTAACCAGTTTTAGCATCGATGTTTGTCACTGCAACGATATTGGACGTTGTCATATACTTGTGTGCAACAAATTCAGGAACGTCCTTAACGGAAAGAATCGCGTATGTGTGTCAACTTACGCCAATGCGAGTCTACAACCAATCTAGTGACTAGTGATCTAAATAATTGGTGTATTGCATTAGCGTTTTTTTTTCTTTGTTACACTGTTTGCGTGATGCTTCCTTGTGTGTGTGTGTGTATGACGTGAAACATGCACAACAGCAATTCCAGGCTTGTCAGTCATGCACCCCCAATGCGTGCCTCAATGCGTGCCGTTATCAACCCTTCCTCTCAAATTCAACACTTCCTTTTCTCCACAGTGGGAAGCCTACCGTGTTTCACTATCAGTTCTCTCCCCCCCCCCGCCCTCTGTAGTAGCAGCTCAAGAGCATCCCATCTCCACTGGCAGTATTTCTATGGCGTTTTCAATCAATCACATACAAATGCATACGCCCTCGTCCATGCGTACGATGGCAGCCAATGAATGGCCTAACCCTATAAAAGCTTTGAAAGCCGAATACTAAGTACGTATATCTTCTATTCCTCTAGTCTAGAGCGAGTCTAAAGCCAGCATTGCTCGGCCGTGTGACCGTTTGTGTAATCCAGCGAGTGTGAGGGGCACATAGTTGACAGCCGCTGATGTGTTTGTCTATTTAGGTTAGGGCGTTTTTTTTGGGGCAGGCAAACCTTCACCCCCTCTCCCCCACCCCCCATCATGTGTTCCCCTGCCCGGCAGGCGACCTCTGTGGTGAGGCGCTTCCGCTCTATGCGCCGTTTTCACTTTGCCCTGCATCTCCAACCCATCAGCATCCCATTTACTACTGAAACTTTTTTCGTTGCTACGCAGTTCTATACCTATGCTAATGGACTGTTAGTCGAGTAGTCGATCCTTCGGTTCGGCCCGCTGCATTTCCTTCCGCGGCACTAGTTGCGTCGGCTGTCCAAAAGGAACTGCCATCATTGGCCTTGACGTTGGCGGCGAGCACAGAAGGTAACACAAAAAGTATAGTTTATTTTTTCTTCTAGTTGTATTCTATATTACAGTTTAATCTTGCATCAATGTTGCAGTAGTCAAAACGTTTCGAATTGCAACTCATATTGCAAACGCATTTGTTGCATTCAGCGTTACAACGGACGCGTTACGTTCTTGGTGTTACCCACCCTTACTTATATGATGATAAATTAGCCCCTTACATGCAAGCGTACATTTTTCTGTGATAAGGTAACTAACTGGAAAATACAGTTGCACACACATACACCCACACAGACTTGTCTGCCAGTCCAACGTGTCTCAGTTCCTTGAAGGAACTTCTCTTGCGTATCGCTTTAAGCTGTCAAGAAGGCCGAAAAAGCGAGACAACTTTAGTGTAATCTTCTCCGGAAGCCACGAGGAGGCTCACAATGCGTAAGAAACTCGATACCGTCTTCGCCAGGAGAATGCTCGTGAAGAGTTGTGGCAACACCATTTATCAGATGAGGGAGTCTATCATTAGCTTTAGACTGGCGTCACGTAGTTTTCTGTTCGAATGTGGTGCCGCTGTTCTCATTAAAAGTGTAAGGGGTGCGCGGCGCTTCGTCGAGGCTGGACGACTCATGCTCTCGGGTCCTGTACAGGTACGGACGGAAGTTTCCGTGGCCCATCAGAACCTGAACAGAAAGTGTGTTTTGTCCTGGCAGGTCTAGGTAGAAATGTGTGAGGTTGTATTACCTGCTGTCTACGCTGCTATCTTTTTGTCACAGTAGTCGCTGCATGTGCCTAATCTCTAATCAGGAACAACTTACAGCTGTAAGCCAAAGGATCACTGAGCGACTCAATACCACACGTGTTTCTTAGCCGAGGACAATTTCGTTATGACCATGAGCGAGATCGTCGATACGAGCGCGGTTGGGACTGGCAAAGCTGGCTGCGCTAGTCTTACGGTACGCGTAAACGCAGGGCTGAACGTCGTTGCTATTCGTAATGGCGACCATATTACGTGCAGTGTGTTAGATTGGATAGGGATAAAACAGTAATCTTCACAGCTACACACTTCCACCATTTATTTGCAGGTCTCGTGTGACCGTAGCGAGTATATAAACACAATTATTTTTTCGGAAGACGCCTGTGCCTAAAGGCAGTTGACTTTTAGCGGTACAAGCATTATCCTGGCGCCTACAGCGTTTGCTGTGACGCTCTGAAGAACGGCCTTCATTCTTGCCATGCGCATATGGCGTCGGCTATACTCCTTTAGGTTCACCGCAAAAGGCGGACAGCTTGTTGCCAGAGGAGAATCCACGTAGTGGACCCGATATTGTTCGGCTATTGACGGTCAGTGCTAGCTGCAAAAACATAACGCGTAAGACGCCTCATTTCATTATTTTTCTCGTAAATAGTCGGACTACTAAATTTAGCTGCGTTCTAGAGTGCTGTATAACAAAATACCGGCTCTCTAGAAATATGAGCTTTTAGTTCTGAAAAGATGATAGGACGTGAAAACCTCTGAGTCGACACGAAGTAGTTCAGAGTAAAAGTACAATCATTTCGATCGCGGAGCAGTGACGTAACTTGAAACACTATAATACCTGCGTCTTTCAACTTACAGATCAAAGGACAGTGAGTGCCCTTAAGACGTGTCTCAGCCTCGAGGGTCATATCGTCCGAAATGGAGCACGTCAGATCCCGAACCACACTCGTCGAGAACCTGCAATAAAAGTTGCAACACCAGTTACATTCGGCTTCCACCGCTCCGTTCCCGTCGCGATAGCGGGTACCATCATCGGAGGAGACCGCCCGCCATATGCAATGCTAGAAAAACTAGGGCGTTGGTTTAACGGCGTGATGTCGCACCGAAGTTGTTTCCTACCTTCGGAGGGCACCAGCTGTACATGCATACAATATATGTTTGCAGTTAATATGGACAGACATGCTTGTTTGCAAGTGTATGAAAGACATAAAGCGCGCTGTCTAGCGGTCTCCCTCAAAACAGCTTCGAGTTTGACTCGTTAAGCTGCAAAAAAGTACCTAGTCGCGATCTTGCGCAGTATGTAGGTATGCGAATCGTAACATCGGTGGGTTTATACACATGCACAGATAAAATTATATATATATATATATATATAGCCGCTTCGGGATAGCGTAGTGAAACATGTAGGGGGGACTCGGATGGAGTGTCCGGCCAGGTTATACGAATGACAGAAGAGAGAAACAGGCAGTTGTGTGTCCTGTCCAATCGACGCGGCACTGCGCGTGAGGACATCATGACGTTCCCATTGCAAAACTCGACGATTGAGAAGCGGCTAGATTAGATTAAATTTCTTTACCGCAGAAGGTATTCAACCGGCCGATATTCATCGCCAGATGGTGGCCGTATACGAAGGATACTGTTTGTCCGACAAATTAGTCGGATTACTTATTTCCGCAGTGACCGCGGAAAATGAAGTGCCCTTTTTCATAAAAGCCGAAAAAAATGGACGGAATGTTTGAGTGATGACCCGAGACCAGATCAGGCGAACACGGTAATCATGAACACTGAACCTATCGACGAGGTGAACAATGTGGTCTGAAGTGATCGGCGTGTCGCCATGCAAATGTTTGCAATGATTATAAAGAACCACGTTGGAACAGTGTGGACAGTTGTGTACGACAGGTTGTGTTACCGGAAGATGTGCGCGCAATGGGTATAGAACTGCGTACTTCAACAGCTGCTCCGGTATCATGAAGAACCCTGCTTGTTTAGAGCGGATCATCTTCGGTGAGAGTTGGGACCATCACTTTGAGTCGGAGCTAAGACTGGATAGCATGCAATGGAAGAATGCGTTGCAAACCCCAATTCAAAGCTGTGCCCTTAACAGACAAGGTAGTGCTCACCGTCTTTTTCAACGCTCAAGGCCCGATACTCATCGAATTCCTTGAGGCCGGAGAAAACATTGACAGGGACGTGTACTGCGAGATACTCCGTAACCTGCGCAACTCCATCAAGAGAAAATGGCCTTGACTGCTCACGGAGGGACACTTCCATCAGTCAGAGAGATCGAGAAGCTGGTTGATTGTTGGCAACGTGCCAACAAAAGATGGGGAACTATACTGATGATTAAGTGAATACGGATGTTCTGTAAATTTCAAATTCCCTTAAGACAAAAAAACGGCAACAGCTTTTGCATTCCCACCGGTCGAAACATTTTTTAAACGCGTTTTTTCGGAATCGAGTTGAAGTGCTCCTGCAATTATTTTTCATTTCGTCTATGGTCCTCGAATTTTGTCGCTTTAATTTTGGTTTACCCTTAGGAACAGGAAAAGTCTTAATGAGCTAAGTCCGGCGAATATTTAGATTGCGGAAATATAGAAATTGAATTTTTCAACAAATTGTCAAAATAACAGTAACGATGTGTGCACCGGTGCGTTGTCGTAATCGATGATCCAAGAGTTGTTTGTTTAGGGCTCAAGTCTCTTGGGCCGTTCTCGCGCAACCTCTTTAAATTATGCGGTGATATTTCTCAGTGACCTCAGTAGAACCAGTTCTTAAAAATTCGTGGAAGAGGACCCCCTTGTAGCTGCAACAAACAGTTAAACTACTCTGATGTTGAATCTACTCTGCCTAAACTGGAAGCACCACTGGGAGGATTAAGCCTTGGTCTTGATGCCGTACCCGTATACCTATGACTCGACTTCTGTTTTCACTCTCTGAAGCAATCCGAAGACTTCTGCTCTGGCCTGAAGGCTCAATTCGGACATTTCCCGACGTACGTTCGAATTCAACATTTTTGGAACAATGTTCGTTAACAGTCTTCTAACGCATAAAATATCAATCCAGACCGAATAGCCAGGCAGAGCAGGGAGGGGCATGAGTCGCCCTGCTGTACCACAGTTTGCGACATTATGAGATTATGTGGCAGAAGAAAGCAAGATGATTGCTTAAAGGCTAGTTCCACCTATAGGAATATACTTGGCGCCTTTGCTTGCCGAGAGCTTGGTAAAAGCTAGCCGGACAATATCGACCATCCGCTGCCAGGGGCGTAGGTTTGGAGGAGGGCCACTGCCCTTGCCAAACCGTTTCCCATCAGTAAAGTTGCAAGTCCGGTTCTTCCGGACGATAACCGATAATAAGCGGTCATCCTTCCCATCACCGGGAAGGCGGAAGACAACGGGCGCAAAGGAGAACAGGAAAAGCCAGTCGTTTCTCTTTGCGACTGAGCACAGGACTTTAGTGAACGGCTACATGTCTACGTACTGATCGTATTCGGAGAAATTCGCTTAAGCAATTTTAGGCAGATCCGACGACATATTACCCAGAATAAAGTGTAGGCAACCTAATCAAGAAAACTAAGCGTATGGAACAAACGAAAGGCGTGAACGTGTTGTTATTCTAGCAGTAGAAGTCGTTGGTTATGAAACTGTTGTCGTGTTTTGTTATTCGGACCATGCCCACTGTCAAACGAATGTCTTACTGAGACAAATATCACAGCAAATATTCGCCTAATCTTACAGACCCTTCGGCGATGGCGTCAGCTGCGGTCCAGCACACGCAGGCATCGAAAGCAAGACCTGTTATAAGCAGGTTGGTCACTTGATGCTTTCGTAGTTTATCGGTGAGATCCGTGTGAAATGTATGCGAGTTATCCCAGAACGCAGAGTACGAATCGACGTCCACATCAGTACCTGGCAGGTACATACGTAGGCGTAGCACAACCAAGTGGCAATTATTCTGTTAGGACATCGATTTTGTTCTAACTAAATACAACTATTATAGCAATCCGTAACTCAATATATGCACATATAATGAATGAATATACTAATAAGATCCGTATAATTAATAATGTGTATAATTCATATATTGGGTTTACCACACTAATAAATAGGCAGCAGATACATTGCGTACGTTACGAATTTGTATCTAAGACGTTTTTTTATATGAGAGGTTTGAAAACGCAAATGCACTATCGGTACTAGCAACCAAAAGCACCTAGGTGGGGCTTTCACACACAGAACACGCAATATCAAACTCTTCTATGTATGTTAATGCTCGCTCTCGCGTTATCAACTATTGGAAATTAAAAATCGTCGTTTTCAATTCATGGCATCAGGCCTCACATCTTATTGCTTTAAGATTTAAGAGAAAACGTAAGAAGATTACGTTCATTCTTGCGCTAATGATTGTAACTAGATCTAGATCTAGGGGTAGTATCCAGAATGGGTGATACAAACAAATCAAAGACTTATTGACTAGTTTCAACTGAGGGCATACGAACCTTTGTACACAACTATCGCGTCCTTTTTGACCTTCAGGTCTTTATGAAGTGCCGCGCCCTGGGTCCCCTGAACGCAATGTCGAGGCCACATTCTCTGAGAAACGGGCTTTCCGCCGATGTCCAGCACGACCTCTTGTGATACCTGTACAGTGTCCACACCAACTTTGCACGACGAGTGAAGTTTTCGTTTGCTGAGACACTCAATGAACGAAATGTGTCCCTCGGGATGGTGGTCGAACGTGTACACGACAGTGTCGAAGAGATCGATCATCCGATTAAGACCAGTGATCAGTAGCTCAGGGTTTTCACCACGAGGACACTTCTTGAGGGAAAGCGTTCCATCAATGAAGTCATTCTGGAAATCGACGACTACCAGTGCGCTTTTTCGGCTGGACGCAGTTCCGCAGCAAGCTGTCCCGAAACTTGTCAAATTCCTGCTCGCTCATCGAGGCCTTGCCGCCATCATCCGAAGAAGAGGTCGCGAACTTTCGGAAAATCTGCGCCACGCGTTGTTCGAACAGCGGGTCGGCGCCGCAACCCGGTAGAGTCTCGCGGATAAAATCGGCGAACGTCTTCGCAGTGATCGGGCTATCAGGTCTTTTGGGTTGTTGTTGCACTTTCGTTACAGAGGTCTCCATGGCGTGGCTGGCGGCGTTCGGAACTCTCCGTTGCGTTTTGCGCCTGTTGGCCCCTGTCGATTACACAATTCAACCGTAGCTTAGAATAGCAGTACAGCAGACATACTAGCTAGAATCACAACGTTCCCGTAATCGAGTAGATAGAGGAATATGACCGCCGTGACTGCTTTCGCTGAGCAGACACCCTACGCTGGCTCCATATCTCGCGAGCTTAAAGTAATCATCGTCGTGTCGACGCCGGACAGCCAGCCCCCTAGTGACCAGTATAAATCTCTATTACATTCACGTTGGCAGCTCCGCCCACCAACCGATCGTCAGACAGGAACGTTAGATAGAACAACACTTCTAGAGAAGGCAACGAACACACGCATAGATGTATACCGACGCACGAATATAGATGTATCAACGGAGAAAAGAGGGAATTGTTAAAATGTTTATATATATATATATATATGTCGATTTTTTCTCGTTTTAGAAGCGTTGCTATATTTAGCGTTCCACTGACAACTAGCAGGTCAGCAGTGCTGTCAACGTGGATGTTATTTATGCTGGTTACTACGGACGTCCCGTCTCGACACGCTGCTTGCTTTAAGCTCGGGAGTTAGCCAATGGGGGGCGTCAGTTTAGCCAAAGCAAAAAAAAAAAAATATATATATATATATATATATATATAATAGAGAAAACAAGATATGAATCATATGCAAAACATAAACAGAGAAGAGTTAGTAGAACAGGATCGAAACAACAAATTACTATACTTGTTACTGGCCCTAAATTACGATACTTGATACTGATCAACGGTCAGAACAAAGAGAGTAAACAAAAATAATGTTATAATGTTCGCGTCAACTACACACCAGCGTTCGGGCGTTCCAATGAGTTTCTTTTGCACGCGGAGTTATTTTCCATATTTGTTTATTATTATTAAACGCACCCCGAAACGGGGGGATATTTATTTTCCAGATAAGTTGTTACAGTTGCGTGCTTGGCGGCTACTGCGCCATGCAAAAAGGCTGTTTACAAAGGTTTTCTTTGCGGTGGCTTTTGCGTATAAATTTGCGCCACTTCGTGTTGGTATTACGACCTTATTAAAAAAAAAAAATATTGCAGTCTTTTGTCGTTCTGACAGATTTTATCGAACATTTTGGTATCGTTGTCTTTTAAAAGCTGTAAAATTGAATCACATTCGATCTCTTTAGGGTCAATATTGCACCTAAAATTACCTATTAACCGATTTCTTGTTAGTTTCTAAATATGGGTTCTTATTGTATTATTCTTCTAATACCCACTCAGGTAAAAAAATGACGGCGGAAAACTCACTGGGTGTAAAAAGCGTTGTCATTACTAATAAGAGGGAGGGTATTCAATAAAAACAGATGAGTTAGAAATACAAGGTAAATATATAGCGTAATAGGAAATTCTATTAAAAGAACAATTACATTTGACATTTCATCCTAAAGGCGCTTGGAAAGTATACGCCCCCATTGAGAATTTGTGTGTATATTCACACGTTCGTGACTTTGACAAAAAATGAAAATAAAACTTAAAGAAACGTTATAGCAAATAACGTAATACGCCTTAAACAGAGTTAGAAAACTAAAATCGAGCTGTACTTTGGCTAATTCAGAAACAACATATTTACAACAACATTTTGCATTGCGATTCTGATACAATCACCAGATGGTTCGACTCCAAATACGCGCATAGTGGGTGGATACGAGGACTTGGTCTTTGTGTATCGCATTGACACAAAAGACAGTGATGTTGAAATCTTCTTAACCAATTTTATCCATTTAACCTATTAAAATGTACTCGTACTCATTGTGCGATATCTTCTTTACAGAATTTGCGTGTGAGAACAAATAGGACGAAAATAAATTATGCGATATATGTATATTTATATATATATATACGTGCATACGCCCTCGGGAGACAATTGTAGCCCCATTTGTCTTCTTAATAAAACTGTTATTGCTATTAGTTAAGTAAAAATATATACATACGTCTTGAAAAAAAGTTATAATTTGATAATGAGGCTGACTCTGCCACACCAGAATAATTGTCCCTGCTAGCTGATCAACATGCTTATTGATTAGGCTAGCAATGACTCTACTTGGTGTCGGCTTGGGGTAATTTCTGCATATGAAAGCGACTGGCTGGCTACACGCCCTACCCAGTGCCCATCATTAGGAACCTTAATGGATGGCGCCACAACAAGAGTATGCGTTGGCCTTACGGTATGACGCTTGTTCACCTTCGTCCCACGTGCCGGGAGCGGGGAGCCGGTGGGCATTAGAGCTCATCACGCTCTATCGTACACGGCACATTAGCAAGGGCCCTCAGAACGGCAGGCTACCCAAGCACGTTGCAACCTACTGGACTGACCAGAAAAGGTAAGCGTTCCGACGAGATAACCCTCACTTCCCTTGAGCGGGGCCAGATCCTTGTACGGGACGCCACCCTAACAGACTCACTTTCTCCCTCAGTGGTCCTTGGGACCGCCGGGCCCTTTGACTGAAAGACTACTTACTAAGTTGGACAGGGTTTCAAGATAAACACGGGGGACAAGAGAGTGGCACAATTCTTGCGCGAGAGACTTTCTAATTGACCTTTTGCAGAGCGTGCAGGATAAGTTTGTGAAACGAGTTGCTCGCCGGTGTTGTCTACCACGCGAGCGTATTACATTGCCTAGTGTTAGTGAATACCAATCCCATGCCGATTACCGCATGTTTAAACAACTAGCGCGTCAGAAACTTATTACTTGGTATTTTGTTCTAAGACCAAATAATCTCCGGAGCGGCGTTTCCATCCACCCCCACGAGATAGCTCGGGTGGACGTTGTGAACAACACATTTGCCTGGAGGATTGCACGTCGTTCACAGATCCAAAACGACTTTGCTTCAATTGTAATACCCCTTTTTCAATAAAGGTGATATGATATGATATATGATAATGACGTCCAGCGGGCCAACGCGGTCTCTATTCTAAAATCGCTAGCCGAGTGGTGCAGACCAGGGCTATTCTACGCTCAAGGCGTTCACTTAGACAAACTTATTATAATATGAATTGATAAATAAACGTGAGGCTGATAAAGTTGATGTACGTAATACATATATGCATTGCGCCTAACGATTACCTAACGCTACAATCGTCTGGCAATCGATAAAATTCCAACTATAGTACTAATAACTATGCAATAAATGATTACTCATTAATCACACACGCTGCCTACCGCCACCGACTAGCAGTCGAGGAACGTGTGAAGAATGCGACTGGTATAATAAAATAGATGACTCAGACAGAAATGCAAAACTCTGCAATCTATGTGTCAGTGATGTGTTTGCATTGCGCGCCCCAGGGCGGTCGCAGCAGCAAATACAATAACAACAGCACCAACTACAGCTACAATGGCGACAGTAACAGTTCGTGTGTATCAATTATTCCTTCCTACATTCGCAGCTGCACCTACGTTGCGTACGAAAGTATGTATTTAATAACAATGGCAACGCTGTCAACGCCGCTTCGTATTATTGCCTGGCGTTTCCCGCGTCACGTTTCACGCTGTGTTCGGGCGGTACAAAGCACGAAGCCCCCGCAACTCACAGTTTTCACACACACACACACACACACACTCGTAATACCTTCGCACTAGATACACATATATACAGCAATTGCTCGAGCTCACGTATCCTTTTTATTATACAGCTTTTTTTTTCTAGGAGGAGAGACATGTGTTACACAGAGAACGGACACCATGTTTCGATGTGACCCGAACCGTATCGGACTCACCACAACCGGCTACCGGCCTTACCGAGTAAAACTCCGGGATTTCGATGGTCTAAAAACCCCGCGGCCTTTCGTTAGATTCGGCCTGCCAGGATTTTCGGGTGATTGTATTAGTGAGTATACAGCTGACGGCCGGCTGGCCGGCCTCGTGACAGGGCGCGAATAGCGCAGAGCGAGCGGCGTGCTAAACAGGCAAAGATCATCATCGTCAAGCCGCGCAAATTCAAAGTTCGCCCCGCGGACCTATTATATAAACGTATTTGTTTTACCTCAGGGTAATAAATTATCCTGCGGACGTGTGCATTGTTACGGGGGTGTCAGTAATATGCCTATAGAAGGTTTCCTAATTTGTATATATATATATATATATATATATATATGTTCTTTATCGCTGTAATTGTTCTTCCAAACCGCATTGCATCTGTCGTTTTTCTGTTAGCAAAGTCCTCCTTCAAACGCCAACTATATATATATATATATATATATATATATATATATATATATATATATATATATATATATATATATATATATATATATATATATATATATATATATATATATATATATGTTTATATATATATGCGTGCCATAACGTAATTGGCTGCCACCTCTAAATATTTGCGGGAAAAAGATTGATTTTTTATTGTTTCAAATGTCTCTTATGCTTACTAATTAGCAAAACAGATAAACCAGGTGACACGCTTTGTAGCGTTTTTTTTTTTATTTCCAATGTATACCTTTGGACTTATCGATAAAGCTATAGTAATATCTACTAGATAATTTGCTAAAGTGGTTAAAAAAACACTTTTAACTGTGTAGTTGCCGTTGTCTTCTGTAAAACTGGCTGTTCTTCTGCCCCAAATGAAAGCAAAGTTGTACCACCGTGCTGTGTGATAGTGTGATAGTGCTTGTCGCCCACGTCCACAAATCGAAAATGACGTCTCTGCTAAGCTCTACATTGGGCTTGCTAGCAGACCCGCAGACGTTGGTCAGACGACCGTCTCTCAGAAACAGCGATCCTTGCTTCAAAGCAGCTTCGGGCGCCTTGAACACCGCAATATTATGAGGAGCACCTGTGCGATGGTGGTGCACACAGTCACCCAGCCGCAGCACGGCAGCAATGCGCAGTTGGTTGCTGTGCCGGTCGTGCTTCTTTCGGTAACACTTGGCATTTCTTGCGGGAGTAACTATGACTCTCTTTCCAGCGTTGGTCCGCTGGCGCGCGAGTTACGCGTGCTGCGGGGACTTTCACGCGCCAATAGGTGGGTCAGACAAGTTGGTCAGACTGTATAAACTCCCAATAGTAACTTCCCGAGGTCACGTTTGTTGGCGCGGGCGGCAAGGCATACGATATCGATTGAGTGGCAACGAATTCATAATGTCATTTTGTCGTGGCCCATTGAGGGCTGTTAAGGCTACTTTAAACGTACGGGGGAAGTGTACTGCACACGAAACCCGGGCCGGGCGGTCAACGCCCCAGGCTTTAGCAAGCCGGTGGTACCGACTGGGACGCCTGCTGCCTTGGCTTAAAAGGCACAACGAGAGTGAGTTAGCCACATGAACGCAGACCTCCCGGCGAGAGGACCATCTGGCTCCGCTGCTGCCTTTCGCAGCGATGGGACTGGTCGATCCTCCCTTCAGGGGGCTAGTGTATATTCTGGGGTGTAACGCGTAATCGCGAGGTGATCGCGTCTAATTGTCGGGTAGAAGTAGTGTGGTACCTCCATTCCGAACCTCGATAGGGGCGAGGGTGGGGAGCCGCTGGCCTGTCTATTCGGGCTGGCGGGCACTCTTTCTCCTTCCTTCAGTATGACATGGTGACAAATGTCATACTAAAGCATTTGATATGACGCTTTGCGCCCTTCATATTGACGGTCATAGATTCATGGCGAGCTCTATACCTAGCCAGTTAGTCATATAAAACGCTCGCCGGTTGGACTTCCCGCTTCTTCGCAAGCTCCTGCTTGTGTAAGGGTCGTCAGGCTAGCCTTGCCCGATCTGTGGAGACAAATATTGTTCATGAAACGTTCTGCAGATTATCTCAGCGACACTGGCCAGGTGCTTAGACTGAGAATTAGCCTAGAGCCAAATGATCTTCTGTGTTTATCAATCCGGTTCTAATAGAACGTTAGGGCGATATGCCACATGATGTACATCGAAGCACATCGATCGAAGGCTACGCTCATGCAGTGGATGGTGACTAGAGTAGCGGATATCTATCTATCTATCAGAGTTTGTCGTGCACACATAAAATGAATGGACTCCTTCACGATATACGGATTTACCTGGGCGAGAAGCAAAGAGCTTGTCTTGTCAGCAACGGCATGATATGCATGGGCCGGTTCACCATACGGCAGGACTGGTTCACTTCTTTTGTTACGGTTTTGTAACAGAAGGCCACGATAGTGGCAATCAAAGGAGTCCTTGAGGATTCAGGTTTAATATGCGCCTGGTTTCTTCTGCCTAGCATGCTTAGATATACGATCACGAGCACTGGCACTACAGCATTGGCAATGACATATCTGATCCCGTACTTGAGTGGAACTTACCAAAGAATGTTAGCCCCTTCAGAATGAACAAAGAAAGCACGAAGCCATATGGCCGTTAGCCATGATTTTGTTGATTACTCTACACGCACTAAAACCCGCAGAGGGGGACTACTACATTCTCGTTTTTCGCATAGGTATGGTGGCAGAAATGAAGGAATGAACATCATTGGCTGCTTAGTTCATTTTGGAAAGGTTTCACCGCGGTAACGAAAGTTGGACTTTGCCCATATCTTTTTCACGACCAGGTAAGAGAGAGTGCGACTAGAGGATGGAGGTAGAACTCTGTCGGGCTTATCTTAAAAAAGAAACGTCATTGACTTGCCTAACGCTAAGCCTTTTAATTGCCATCTTGCTGCAGAGTTTAACCCAGAAAGTTTCCGCCGCGAAATCTCATGTCAGTGAGTGTTTTCCGTGTTTCGTAATTGCACCAGCAGCAGCAGCATCACTGAGGTCCGTCCCCGCTTCACTCTGATTCACCATACGCAACTCTTTTGCCCAACAAGAACGACAGAAGGGCTCTGCATGGACTCTGCATAAGCCGTATATATATATAGGGAGCGCGAGTAGGCGCATACGGGTAGGCGTTGTGGGGGATTTGCCCCGCGACTGTCGGCCTCTGCGGAAAGCAGCGGAAGTTGATCGTAGCAGCGGTCTTCGCTACCGTTGCTTATCTGTTGTATCTGGCACCTTCCCAGGCTATCTTTGCCCTTCTCTATCTCTCTCTCATGATTTGCCGAGGTGTATCGAAACAGCTACGCTAGTCTGATGTGAGTGAGTGAAAAAGTGAGGATGGGGTTAAGGTGGCCGTGCCGCTGCTCTCTTGGTGGCGGCCGTTGAGCCGCCCGCTCGCGGAGACGATAGTATGGTAGTGCCTAGTGGTTGGCAAACGGACAACGAAGCTCCGCTCGAGGGGCGCGAGCAAAGGATGAAGGTTTGAGGGCGAGATACGAGAGCAAGCCTAAGTGAGGAGCGCCGAAGGCGCGAGCGGGCGTTGGATCGATTTGTCCCGTCGTTATCGGGATGTTGTTCTTTCGTCCGCTTGTCTCGTAGCACAAGCACGAACAGCAGCAGCGGCGGCGGCGGTGGCAGTAGTACAACAACAACAGCAACAACAACAACAATAACAACGACAACGACGACCACGACGTGCACAGGCAAACCAACAACGAAACGTGCGATGATCTCGTTGTTGTTGTCGTTGTCACTGAGGAAGCTTTCCGAGTCGGCGTTGTCATCACACGGCCAAAACAAGCTGGCGGGAAACGCGAATCGCGTTTGCGCCGATTGTGTTTCGGATTTCCCGGGGCCCACCAGGCCGGTTGAGGCAAATCTGGCGCTGACCTCCACGCGCCGATTCCTGTGACGCTGCCGCCTCTTTGTGACGGCAGCAATTCGACCCCCGAGGGCCCCTTAGTGCCCCGGTCGGTCTGATAGCAACAGCGACGACCTGCAAATTGTCACAGGTCACAGCCAGGAGGGCTGTAGGGTGGGAATCTAGTCCATCGCATCAAGGTGAAATTGCGATCTAGTTAGTATCTACAACGCCAAATGATTTGTGCATATATATATATATATATATATATATATAAAGGTGGCCCCTGATATAAAAGGGTTACATGTGTATTTAGGTATACATGCCAAGCGAACAATAAATCAATATATATATATATATATATATTCACCGAAAACTGCGCCTCATGAAGACAGAACTCTCTAATCTAGACTAAATTAAGTTCGTGATAGTTCTTAATATAGTAGTAAAATCGCATTCCACGACAAACATCATGACAGCATTAACAAACAATCCGGTTGACGGCAACAACAACAACGACAGCAACAACAACAACAACGGCGACAACGACCACAGAGATAACAGCGCCAAGCCTCGCTTCTCACGGCGATTCCACCATTTTCATTCGTAGTGTTCGTGATTTAGTCCAACAACTAGGACAACGCTCTCCCTTCCTCGCCTCCCGAAAATGAATCTGATTTCTGATACGCGTCCTGATAGAGGTAGTTATCATAGTGGTCTTTACCACAGTTCCGTAGCTTCCGTAGCTGGCGTTTCCACGGCTCCAGATGAGTGACTGACTCTCGGAGTCGGCCTTATTCGCAAATCGTGCCTACATATATTGTGTAGCAGATCGTGTAATCGCTGGCGATTATGAGGCCGGTGATGGCGGTAGCAGTGGAAACTGCAACAACTCGCGGCTAGCGCAGACAGCGCTGCATAATGGTGAACGCCTCACGGGTATTCGTACAACGTATTATCGTAATCATAATATTGTCTCTGATTGGAGTTGCGATCACACAACGCACAGAAATACATGTGCAGATGTACGCCAGCCGTGCAATCACTTATGAATTTGACCAACTACAGGTACGTCGAAGGTTATGCCGAACATATGCGGTTGTTCGTCATATCTTCAAGGTGTCCTATATACAGAGCGATAATCCTAACGTGTTAGTCGTTATATTAATGTTTGTGACCTATAAAAATACGACGTTAATGACTAAGAAAAGTCAAGTAGACACAACGTAGCACGACTTTCTTAACTGGAATATAAGGTCCCCGCGCCGTTCTAGATCAGAATCAGCCTTTGGTGATTAGCCGTTGGTCTTTGCTTCGCCCTTCCCAAACTGTTTTTGTTGTATATGATCCCGTAGCAGATCGTCTGCGTTTAGCCTCCCTTTAAGATGATTACGTTAGCACTATTTCACGGTGTGCTAGTAATCAATCATTCGTCTTTAGTCACTATTTTCATTGTCGCCAAGGGCGTTCAGACTGTTATCATTTGCGCAGGTTTGATTTGGGCTGGCCCACTCCCGGGCGGACAGCGCACTCGTGTTAGCTTCTCTACGAGGAAATTTGCAAAGGACTTGCCTCGTAGGGGCGGCAAAGTAGGTGGGCACAGAGGCACTAGGCAAAACGTATGTTCTTCTGGTGCCACAGATGAGAGAGAGAAAAAGGAATCGAACACAGAAACCGTCCCACTGCTCAGAGCGGCAGACCGAGGAGCAAACAGCATCTTGGCTCCCGGCCCTCGTGACGGCAGACGGAAGTTACTAACCGGGGCCGAGAGAAAGAATGGGGATTTTTCTTGTTTCCTAGGACTTTCACTCTCTCCGCTGTATCGCCGCTCCGGTTACAGACCGAACAATGAATACGCATTAGCGCATTACTTACTTTAGGACGCGCTAGGTCGATTTTCGCGCTCACCCCTTGCCCGCCCCGGTCACCGTCGCCGTCGATGTCAGCGTCGTCAACGTAATCAAAAACAGATTTACAGCAGCTCACCTAGCTATCCTCGCGCTTGCCTTTACACAGACACAGGAGGGTCTTCGCAGGGTTTCTCTCTCAGCTCTCTCGCGTCGTGTGTCTGCGTGTGTATGTAAACTCATGCGTCCCGTGCGCGTGTGCCATCATTTCCTTGATAGAGGAAGAGCGCCCATCCGTTCCTTTTAATGACCTCAAATTTGAAGGCACCGTATCATTGCCATAATGGAGCAGCAAAAATGACCTAAAGGGTTCTTGCAGCGCGAGCGGATGGATCTCGCCTCCCTTCCCCCCCTCACCCCACCGGAACCGTGGTTGCAAGCTTGCCGCCGTTTCCCCGCCGTTTTCTTCCTGCCTTTCCTTCTTGTTCTGTTTTCTTCTTCTTCTTCTTCTTCTTTATCTTCTTATACTACTACTTCGTCTTCTT
The DNA here is from genome assembly GCA_003439945.1 of Dermanyssus gallinae. Taxonomy (NCBI): domain Eukaryota; kingdom Metazoa; phylum Arthropoda; class Arachnida; order Mesostigmata; family Dermanyssidae; genus Dermanyssus; species Dermanyssus gallinae. The sequence continues at coordinate 21,484 of QVRM01005732.1, read as the reverse complement.
TTCTTCTTGTATGACCTGCAGCTATAGGCGTAATCGCGATTACGCCACCCCCTTTGCGTGGCGTCGTGTCTCCGCCGCCGGTTTGTTTCTCTTCTCCGCCAGCCCTCGCTACTAGTCATGAAGAGAAGAGACACAGAGAGAGAGAGAGGATCGAACGAAGGGGATCGAATCAATGAGGGATTCTTGTTCTCTTGTTCGTTCTCCTACCTCACCTCACCGCACGTCGGCACAGACACACTAGCACAGAGAGAGAGACACAGATACACACCGGCACCCTTTCGGAAGTTAAAATTTCGAAGCCGTCCGAGGATGGAGAGAACGGTGAAGAATTCACTTTCCCGTGTGCCCACCGCTGCTACCGCCGCCGCAGGGCTTGCTCGTGCGTCTGCCACTGCTGCAGCAGCAGCCGCAGCTTCGCTGAACGAACGGAATGACATCTATCTATCTGTCTATCTACCCTTTGATGGCACGGACTTTTTGCGAACACCTAGTGTATGTGCGTCACAACAACATTCATCCATCCAGCATGCCGGCACCCGGAGCCATCGTCATCTCGATAGGGCTGCATTTACATTTTAGGGCAAGTGTAGGCACTAGCTTGCCTCATCTTCACTCATCTGTCTCATGAACATTACGTTTTACTCGTACACCACCACCACCATCACGATACTAAGGTATCGTATCATCTTTACCATCGTGAACGTCGTAGCTGTTTTATATGCATGTATTGTCGTAGCTGTTAGGGGGACAGCAGCCACGAATAACTCCTTACTCGAGAACATAGATGTGCAACACCAACCAACCAACCGACAGACAGATAGACATACAGACGAATAAACAAGCCCCAACCAACGGGCTAGGTGTACGAAGACGCTCGGTGACGAAATCGTTGGGTCACACGACTTTCGCGTGATGGCCTAGCTATAATGTATTGTTAGCGGTGATTGCCACTGTAAATGTAAACACGATGCCACCGTCATTAGCAGCAGCAACAACAACAGCAAATCAAATTAGGGTAATCACGCGTAACAGCTGGATTTTGGAGCCTGCAGAACATGAAGCAACACGATGATGTTGTACACAAGGAGAAGGCAAATTTAATGCCTTCGTTTTCGCCCTCATAACGGCTTCCATCGGCCCAGTGTCCAAGTCACACACAAGCCTACCTGTGTTGTACCTACCTTCACTATATCGATATCAAACTACCACGGCCAGCGAAAACGTAGGTTAGATTGTACGTAGTTTTTGCTTGCTTGCATCGGTACTACTTCTTGAGGTCCGGTATTAGTGCCATCTCTTATTACTCTTATTACTCTTATTACTCCTCGTACCCCTCCAATCCCCTGAGCTTGCCAGCTCTCCTGAGTCATATTTTCCGTCGTCTTTTCAACGTGTCTGATCTCGGTGTAAGGAAATGTTCATCCCGTTTTGACTAGAGTATCGTTCAGGCTATTTTCAGCACAGTGTTCGTGGACACCGTTCAATACGCTCGAGTGACCTTTATGTCCAGCATCCTCTGCCCTTTGATTGGTTCTTCCAAATGCTGTTGATTTTCAAAAGCTCGCTAGGAGACAAATCTTATTTTCTAAGGGTTCCTGGTTCTTGGCATTAGCTTGGTCAGTATAACGGCCACCTAGAGCTTTTTAGCTGTTGCGTAATCAACGTGGGTCGTATCGCTTAATTCTCAGTCAGGCATTACACCCAGTAATTTGCCTTGCCTGATTTTCTGAATCCTGTCCACACGGATGTCCAGTTCTTGGCAGTGTTGTCTCTCAGTAATAGGAAGACTATTTTTCGGTGCTAGCGATAGGTACCGAGACTTTAGTCACCGGCTAACCAGCTCTAAGGTTAGTTAGAGCTTGCTCGGGAAAGACCGAAAAGCCTCGGTCTTTCCCGGTCTTCCAGCAGTTTTTCGTGCTTTGCAATTACTAGAATCGCTAGGGCGTCTCCGCAAGCAATGAGCTCGACCCCGCGACCTCGATACCTGCTTATCCGTAGTACGTCATCGTATCCTATGTTCCATAAACGAAGCCCCGCCACGGAGTCCTGTGGCATACCTGCAGTCATCGCGTTCCCCCTGCTGCCATGGCTTACACTACGCTTGTCTAAGCGCAAAGCTATTAGACATGCTTACACCTTTTGTTTTTCCACCGCGTTCAAGATTGTTTCCAGTTCACGCAGGCTAACGCATGTTTTACGTCCAGAAATACCAGTAGGCACCGACTGCGCGTGTTGGGCATTTCATCTTTCGTGCTCAGTATTAACGAGCACTCTGCTAATGGCCTGTAGTGCTGATCGTCCGCCTCAAAAGCCCTACTGGGCGCCTAAAGGTTATGCCTCCTCTCGATTGTGTCGTTAAGTCTACCGGTGAGTGTCGACTTGGCAACCGTGTTAAAAAGGCAGATGGGCCTGTAGTCTGAGGACGCCAGACATTTACAGAGAGTTGGAAATCGGCCCTTCGTTAGTAGTGAATCCACGATCCTCTGAAAGGTCTCTGGACACTCCTTTATTACGTATTCGATCGCCTCTGTGAGTATGCCGTCCGTCCCTAGAAATGTGTCGGCTGCCATTCTTTCTCTCTAGATCTCGTCGAACGTTACGAGCGGAATAGCCTCGTCATTCACTACGACCCGGTTTTTCTCTTCCCCGTCTGCATCGGAAAATTGCCATATCTGGTGGCATCATTGTCAAGATTGCTCATCACCATCTTGTAGGGCTTCCCTCACTCTGAGCTCTGTATTCGAACCAGAGATTATCCGCTTCTCTGGTTGTTTCCGCCACATCTTCTCTGCTTGGCGCGTTCTCGCGTGTATATGAGTGATATAGTCTCCTCTGTTACCGAGCAGATAGCGTCATTTTTCGGTCACTCCTTTCAAAGGGGTAGACCAGCCTGCTTCTCTGCAGATCGTCTACTTCATTTCCGTAGGCAAGGCAAGCCATCGAGTTCGCCGAGTACCCTATAGCGACGAATGTCTAGTACTTTGTCTGTTTAGCTGTGAAGTTTTTCGCAAGAAGCCGACCGCAATTATATACAGAAGAATAGATGGACAGAAATGACACATTGATGACATCAGTGTCAAGAATAACACTTACTTTATTTATGTAATTTAGAGGCATTATAATTGGTTCACACCTAGGAAGCTGTGGGTCAAAGTTAGAATCAGGCACTTTAAAATTAGTTTGTATGGCTTGATTAACATGTTGCGAATGCCTTAAATCGGCCATAATAACAAAAGGAAAACAGAAGCAGAACACGAGAGTCTCAATAAAATCTGGTGCATTGTCATCTCGCCATTATTATATTTATTTTTCATATAAAATAAAATCACCGTTATTATTAAAAATGAAGTTGTATGTAAACTCACGAATATATACAGGCTGTATATATGATGACATAGTTCAGTCATAAAGTGGAATATTATCGCATGAAAAGTTAGGTTCGGTAATGAACTAGGCTAAAATAAATTGGGCTTAAATATGCCTATCTGGCCATCTACCATGCAGGCAAATTACTAATGAGCTCTAAACTGAACAAGCTTAAAACTTACGAAATATTAATTGGATATTAAAAAGCGTTCTAGCAAAACCGCTGGCGCAAACCGGCATTGACCAGTTCACTAATTAAAAAATTAGACCCGATGTTCGCCAGCGTTCAGAAGGCGCGACCTACAACATCGTTTTGATGAGATACTCCGCAAGACCTTACAATCCCCGCAAGATCTGTCTTGGACTGAAGCTGCACTTCCGTTAGTGCTGGGGGCTTAGGTGTACGCAGATCGGTCGATATTGCCCTATCCAGCCACCTGGGCTCGTTGTCCGAAGTTAAGAAGCTTGTCGTCGCCATCGGGGCCCTTCGACTGAAAGTTGGATCGCCGACTCAACGCAGGCAGCCCTCGCTAACTTTCGCGACCAGTGGGATTCAGCGCCGGAGTACATAACACAAGAATCTCTGGATCGAATCGTGGTATCTAGACTCAAACGCGACCTAGAAAATCAGGTTCCCAACAGCTCAGGGAGGACCCGTTAAAAAGCGTGCTTTGAACAAATAAGTGGGAAGTGGCTTCACCAGTAAAGGAGTCTGTCGGCCTTACTCGGAATAGCCAGCTGAGGCCAAAAAACTCTTACCCCCTGGGCTCGTGGTCGTCTCCTCGCGTGGGATGTTACAGTTTCATGAGCGCTGGCCAAAAGCTATAACGTTCAAAACACGAGCCGTGGGGTAGGTGCAGGCGCCCGGCTCGCAAAGAACCGAACATTGACGATCATTATAGAGAACTTTGGACTGATAGAACTGGAGTCTATAAAATTCATTAAGAAGCCAGACCGGAAGGTCATCGCTGCAGCTCAGGACCCCCGCGGTGGCGAATACCTGTTGCAGCGCATATCGATCGAGGTTCAGCGCGGCAACGCCTGCGGCTGTGGAAGGGTCTCTTCCGTCAGCCACAGGGCTCTCGGAAATCCCGTAGAAACCGTTTTTATTCCTTATAATTGTTTGCTAATGATAATAAAGATTACAGATTATATTAAACAAATTAGACCACACTCCATCAAGCATATTGTTTTTTACGTTTCTTTGGTGACTGGGCGAATAGATATATTATTTCTGCATCTATAGGAAACCTTTAATGGAACGTCTCGGCCTTCGAGGGTAGTTTTCTAGCGGTCAATGAAGTTTGCCAAGAAGCGTATCGCTAGAAGACAAGGGTTATTATTATTATTATTATTATTATTATTATTATTATTATTATTATTATTATTATTATTATTATTACTCTTATTATAATTATTAGTTGTGATGCATGTACGTAATCATAATGGTAAAACCTTGTTCCAAAAAACTTGCTTGTGTCTTCACTACTTCACAGGGACACCTATTATTGTCTTAGCTAGAACGAACGTCGAGCCCGGCGACGTGGTGGCATGTGTCTGCGCCTCGCGACCGGAGGAGACACATAGGTGCGCGGGTTCGATCCAGCCCACCGTTGCACATTTGTACTTATGGCGTTCCGTCTATGAAGCAATGCGAAGAGCAGTCCCATGGACGTTAAATTTTGCTAAGAGTCTGCCCCGAAAAGATTTAAGCTAGACGTGATGCGTATGCGTGAATAATGCGACGTTCGTCGGGCCGTAGCTACTGTCCGCCTACTGATGAATGCGACAAACGATGTCGGCGGCGGGCATTCGTGATGAGACGAATCATGATCATGAGCGAATGACGACGGCTCTGCTTACGTGGTGGTTTCTTTGCACGGCGCCGACCTTTGCTCGGCATGACTCTAGATTCTTCCGAAAACGAGCGGAGCCCAGCGCCCCTAGGCCGCCTTGGATAGACTAGGGGCGTGGAGTGACCATCTCGTCCTTAAATCATACACGCATGAGATAGGAAAAATCGCCGTGGCTCGACTTTCCACTGGTTCATCTAGCTGGCAGCTCAACAGAGGGGGCGCCATCGGAGTCGCTGAATCGCACTCAGCAGTTGCTAGCCAGTTAGGTTAGTAAAGCCATTCGGGTCTCTTAACCCGTAGCTTTCTTGACAGCCTCAACTTGATTGGCAGGAATCTCACCGAATCAATAGAGAGAGACAACTAGAGATTTCATTTTAAAACTAGAAAAAAAAAACACAAAAATTCAGGGTGCCTTTTTCCTGCTAGCCATACTTATTACGAATAAGTTACTCGTGCAACCCCGGTCACCACAAATCGTCACTGACTAGCGCGTCGAGTCGACGCTTGCTATGCTCAGATGTCGTAAAGCTTTATAAATGCAAATGATTTGTACTATCCGCATTTTGTGTAGGGCGACAATACGTTTTCGTAACTCTACTGTAGCAGAAAGAGAGCGCATTTACAAGTATATTTTTACCAGTATGCGTCTCTGGCAAATAGCAACTTTCCATCATTAATTAAAGTATGTACTCATAGACACCATTCTGCGTCGTTTTTCACTTTACTGCTATAGGACACAGGACTCTGCAAACTTAGTGAAGTTATTTTTTGCTTACAGTACAATATATAGTCTCTATATTAAAAAAAAGATTTTCCTCGATAATGAATTACGGGAATATACATCACTTAAGTTATTCAAGGAAAATGGCATTATAAATTACATTAATTAGTAAACAATGTCTCGATCGATAAGACATTTCAACGATATACATAATTATTATTATTATATTTTTGTTTCATTCAGTTTCAAATTCATACAGTTTAAACTGAATGCGTGTTAATATTATTATAGATACCTGGGATGATAAGCACAACGATGCATGTAATACGAGTGCTCTGTAAAGAGCGGAGGAAAACAATTATGGCAATGTCCCGAGAAGCCAGAGAAATTTCATTTTTATTGCGAATGATACATCATGCTTGTTTACGAAACATCGTTACTTAAGTTATCAAACAGATGGCGGCTTACGCATTCAGCAAGCCCTACTCTATCAGCAGACAATGACATTTCAGGCTAATCTTACCTGTCGGGCCTTACGGTTGCAGTAAGGGCGTGCGCTAACCACATATGTGTACGTACGAATGTCTGTGTTTTATAAGATAAATATGCAAATATATTTTGTAGGTTAGGCTGTATATTTTGGCGTTTTCTCACTTGCCTTTCTTTCTTGGCTTTTTCGATCCAAGGTCGAATCCCAATTTCTAATCGGAAGTTTCTTCTACGACTTCCCATCAGTTACCCTGTCACCTTATCTCTGTGGATCTTCACACTCTCCGACACTGCAGTTAGTTACTCGGTGATCACTTTCGATAGTGATTGCGCTGGTGGTTACCTCCTTAGTACTATTTATTGACACTATGAACCGAGAAAAGGGTGAGTAGGCCTCTATATAGTGATGCTATAACACGAAGTCAACATCAGTAGCTTTAATCGAGCCGTCGCTCTCCCTTATTGTAGTTTCCTACTATTTGCTTGGAGAGAACTTTCTTCCTGCCCTCGCTAAGCAGACATTACGACGCTACTGCTTCAGGCTACTTGTGATGTGTGTACAACCACACGTCCCTATATAAAAGTGTGTTTGTAAGTAGTTTGTCCGCCGCATCGTCAAAGAGAAATTATTCAAATGCGGCTTCGATTGAAGCACACTATTCTTACATGTTATTATACTTATCCATATATTTTAATAGATCAGGCTGTGTACAGAACCTACATGTATATATATATATATATATATGAAAATCTAAGACACTTCTAGAAAATGGCAGGAACATGCCAGAGCCTTTAAAAGAGGCCAACAGTCAAACCACTTCGCTTTGCCTAAATATACTACGCTAGTTTCATAGCTGCAGACATTTGATTAACAAAACAAACTGTCACGCTTCATTTGTACATTTGTGTTACTATCAATATTATGACCAAATAGCACTGAGTTACATGCTTACAACGTCTATAATATTATCTTTTTCAGCTGGAACGGTGACACTGCCTAAGAGTGATAGGACGCCAGGAAGAGCGCTACAGAGCGAAAAGGCTAATCAGGAGCTTCGCCAGCGCCTGCAACCAATAGAAGCTTGAGATTTAAGAGCGCGGCTTTTATTGTTCTAAGGAAGGGCACACTTGATGATCCGTGCCAAGCGACGTTCGCGAGGACCTGCATCTCCTGCAGAAAGAAGAAAACCAACGTGGTGTTTAACAGGGAAATTATGATTGTGGCCTGATGGCATGTCTCCAACTCTGTGACAAGCTGGCCGCCTTCTGCTCTGAGACCTCACGGCGTGGTACACCCACCGGAATCCAGTCTATTCCAATGCAACGGAAAACAGAAAGCTGAACAGACCTTCGTCTATAGCACATAGGATACAGCTTCAATGAATCATAGAGAGCGTGAAATGGACATATCCTACAAGCAACACACGCTAGTAAGCTAGTAGCGCAGCCCTAATGCGTGAATGTTTTTTGTATTCCAATTAGTGAGTGTATATATGTTTCTCAAGTTAGGGCAGTAGGGAAATCTAGATATGACCGAATTGTGCATAGACAACTCCACTACAAAATTTCTGGGCCTTAAACGGCCGATTGGAATAACTAAATGTATGGCTCCCATCTCTAATTTAACTAAGAATAAATATAATAAAACCTTCGAGTGTTAGAAGAAATTCTTGAAGGTGCATTAAAAGCTGGTGACGAAAACGAACAATTGACAATACGGGCAATCTTTGCGCAGATCCTCTCGGTATAAATACGCAGTACCGTGGCATCGTCCCCACGGTACTACGCATTTAAAAACTGGCCAAAGATGACTTGAACAAGGACATAGGTGCTGGCGCTTATTACGCATCCCTATTCCGTACACAAAATGAGCGCTGAGATACACGTTAATGATGACAATGAGCTATCACGATAAGAACACAGTGTCTACGACGGATGAAATAAGATTTATTTACCTTTGTTTTGCTTCGTACAGTTGGCTTGCCTCTGTTCTATCCAGCAGTGATATATTTATATATACATACACACATATATGTATATATTCATATATACATATACACATATATTTATATATGTATGTATATATATATGTATATATGCATATATATATATATATATATATATATATATATATATATATATTACACGCATATATGTATATATACATGTATCATATACTTATGCATATATCGTGTACACAGCGGTTGTTGATGTCGCGTACTCTCTTTCAGTTGTGTAGGATGATGTTGTATACAGATCCACTTTGTTTGCTGTTGTCTCTGCGGTCGCTCAAGCTGGTGCTAGTAAAAATAATAATAATAATAATAATAATAACCATAACAATAAGAGTAATCGCATCAGCACCATCATCATAACTGGTTGTCGTCGCCATCGTTCTTTGCTTATTTCAGTTAGTTTGTATTCGTCACGCACCTGAGCGCGGGTGTCCAATGGGTCAGAAAAGCTTCCCATTGCCAGGCGTTGTAGCTCTCTTTTGGTCTCGAGGGGAACAAGAACGACAGGTACGTGTGCAGTGGCCGGGGCTTTTGTCGAGGCACGAGGAGCTTCCAGCAACAGTAGCAGAAGCAGCAGCAGCAGCAGCCGAAGCTACGATGGGAGTCGGCGCGAAAACAACGTGCAGGATCTGCAGGATTGCAATCTCGCCAATCCCAGTCACTTCGACAACCCCTGCGCATAACAACTGCAACCGCGCAGAGGGGGCGGAGCCGGCAGCAACAACAGCAGCAGCAGCAGCAACAACAACCATGCATCGACATTGTGCATCACCACTCTGGCTATGCAAACGTCCCCATGCAGTTTGTTTTTGGCTACACCTTTCGTTCGTTGCAACACGAGAATGATAATAATAATAGTAATAATAATAAACATTCTCGTTCTCCAAAGAAGGATTTTTATTATGAACAAATTACAAATCTATGAGTACCTTAATTGTTGGAAAGGGCTACAGAGACCCGTCCTGCTGGCCGCTCCTTCTCGAACGCGCCGCAGATTCTGTTGCAGTTTTACTTGCTTATTCCGTTGTTGTTTGCAATGTTAATACTACTGTTGTTACCCTTAATAATGTTTTGCTGAACATAGTTGTTACCATAGTCGCCATAGTTGTTACCACAGGCCGTTGTTTCGCTGCTACTGTTGCCGATATTAATACAGTTCGTACTGCTATTGTTGTTGTTTTTTGCTGTTTGACAACTGCCCTTTGCTTTCTTCTTCGACTTTTTATTACGTATCTGCTCTTTGTTGGAGTACTAATGTACAGCCAGCCACCAGGTAAATCTCCTCCACTTGCTACGGATTTCCCGACATTGCTTCTCTCTTTTTTTCACAGGGTGATTAACACTTTACATATTCACAGAAGTCGCAGCGGCGATCGCTAGACATCGGAATGACTGTACAGCTCCTTAGCCCGCGATCGCCCGCGAACATTTGAGTTTGAGAGTTCGAAGCGCGTCCCTATTTTCCGTTTCATTATACATCGTCATCATCATCTTCCTCGTCATCCTCACCACGTGTTCTGTCCAGTATTCGTCTGCTATTGCGCAAGCTCGTCATCAAACCACGTTTCCATCGAACATTACGCCAAAGAAAAGTCTTCAGTAAGGTAGTGAGTGGTTCAACTTGTAGTTGTTGTCGTTAATGTTGTTTGCATCTCTGTCATCACTACTGTGAGTGAGACAACCTAGCAGACAAAAAATCATGAAATAGAATAGGTTCTAGCTATAAATATGGTCGACTGTAGCAGAGTTTAGACAGAAATAGAAGTACGTCAAGTGCCGAGTGCCGTAAGAGGAAACCAATAGTAAACATAGGACTCGCCCGCTACAGTGGATAACAAAATTCCAGCAGTCGTTATTAATATTAGCGTTGCTTCATATTAATTAAGAAAAAAACATGCCTATTCACATATCTTGTTTGTTCTACATAAATGTTGCATTTATATTCCAGCATTGTAAATCTTCTAATAAAACGAGACCTTCTTTATTCGGGCTCGTCAAAGCCCTTAGATCGCATGTCACACCAATCGCGACCGCGAGCCTATACCCTTACAGCATCGCATCCGATTCGAAAAACCGTCTCTTCAAGACGACGTGTTGCCGCCGTGTTCAATTGTCTTTTGCTTTCAATAGCATCATTCGCGATCATTATGTATCACCATGTTAATATTATTATTATTATCATTATCACTATACTGCTAGCGCTGCTGCTCACTGTAAATGGCAATCCAGCAACGCACAACTCGAGCATAAATAACGACGTGCCCATATTTAGAGTTAGAGTAGTATACTGACTGTACAACAAAAACGGATACAAAAGATGGCAACCAACCATCGGACTACTCAGCGCAAAACCATCCAGTCAGCATCTAGGCGAGCAGCACCCGACGATCTCGCATGACTCTGACCATGGTCTTTAAATTGCCCAATCAGGACAGACGGACAGACAGGCATACAGGCAGAGAGAAAGAGATAGCCGGGCCCTATCGGACACGTTCGTGATTCGACATGGTTCATCAACATCAACATTACTACTACCACCACCACCATCACCACCACACCTTCTCCGTGAATTGAATTCTCTATGCAACTCATCTCACACGGTGCCTAGCTAGATAGATTCACCTAGCAGCGGGTGAACAAAAACAAACCTATGATCACATCGGCTGACCGGCTGAACAACGGAGCCAGAAAAGTCAGGCAGGCAAGTCCGCCGGTCCGTCAGTTTCTTATACTAACTCACTCGCTAGAATTAAATCGAAACTCTATTTAAACGCGAGAGCGATCACTTAAGCGCATCTTCATCCTCTCTTCCTCGCAGCGCGGTCGCTCTCGGTCGACTCTTGTGTTCGTCGTTACTATGATTGTTGTGTGGCAGTTGCCTTTCTTGTTGTCGACCGACTTTAAACTTTCTTGCCTCCCTGTCAAAGGATGTTTTTAAGTAGATAGCGAAAAGCTCTTCCTGGCCAATATTCCATCATTTGACGACGACAGGGTCTCGTTACGCTAAATCAGTGCGACGACGATGATGATGATGATTGTTTTTACGATGGTTGTCGATGTTCGAGCCGCTACGATTGGTCTTTGTTATAATTGTATAATTTCATGCTGTTGTTGTGATCCTTGTCGATCTCGGGGACTGCCAAGACCTCACACCACGATGATTCTGATGCTCTTGTTTTGATTTAATCGGCCATTCATTTTCTTGTTGTGGTTGTTGTTGTTTTCAATTGGGTGTTGATTTTCGGCGGTCGTTGATTTTGTTGGTTGTCGTTGTTATTCTTGTTGTTTTTACTAGACTTGTGGTTAACGTTTCACCAGACGTAAGTTCATCGAGGACAAACGATGAATAAAACTAGAACTCGAGGACGCGGTGTCTTTCCTTGGTGTGCTATTTCTCTTTCAAGGGAAGGGTATCCAAACAGACAGAAGAGATGAGATGATTGATGGAAACGCCATGCTTGCTTGCTTATACTTCTTTCTGCCGACAGATAGTCTCGTAGTAGCTCAGCTCGTATCAGCAGTGGTAGTAGTAGCGGCGGCGGCGGCGGCGACAGCAGCAACAGCAGCCGAAAAAGAAGCAGTTTTAGCAGCAGATGAAGAAGGTCTCCTTGGTCTTCCTGTTGACCTCCTCACCCTTGACCTCATCCTCCTCGTTCTTCTTCGGCGGCAAGGCCAGGCCACAGCGCAGCGTACGTTGCAGAACAGCGTGGAATACAACGGAATAGAGTGGGCGATCAACGAACAAACCACTACGCGGCGTTCTTCACCGCCGCGACGACAAAGCAGCGCCCACCAACCGACATTCAGCGGCATTAAATATGTGACACAGACTGCTGCCGCTATAACCTGCGGTCCTCATCCATGAAGCAAGCGCATGGAGGGCGAGCGGAGACATAGAGAAAGCGAGAGAGAGAGAGAGATAGGGTGACGGGGGGGGAGAGAGATCGGCCAGCGACTTCACAGATATAGCACACATGGGCTACGCTAGCTGGTCTTGTGGTTGCCCGCCTCTCCATGGCCGCCGACTAACGTGCCATTATCATCACACATCATCGTCATCATCATCATCATCCTCATCCTCTCGATTGTTCGGCCGCTGGGTCGGATGGCCGCTGGGTCGGATTGGTTGGGCAGTTGGGAGGTGTGGACAGAAAGGGTGGGGAGCTGCACCGCAGGGCTTCTTCTTGGACGACGAGACTGCTGTAGACAATGTAGCCTCTGGCTGGCAGTCAATATACACGCACACGCGATGCCCTCTAACTGACATAACAACGACGACGACGACGACGACGAGGGCGACGCCGCTTGACAGACAACTGCTGGCCTGAATCACCTGAAGAATGGTAGCTATCACCAACCAATCAAGCCTTAGGATTGATTGACGATTATTGACTGACAAGTTCAACGGCCTTCCGCCGGCAGCGAAGCCAACGAACGGCCCCTCCTGTCGCATCACGTCCGCTGGCCGGTGAACAGCGACAGCAGCAGCAACAGCGGCAGCAGCGGCTGTGCTGATCGATCACAAACCAGTCGGGAAGCTGAGCGGCGGCGGCCGCTCCTCGAGTCGGTCGTACTCGAGGTGGAACTCCTTGGCGACCTTCCGCCAGTTGACAGGGTCGAAGAAGTAGTATGTGCCCCGCTCGTACGTGCTCGTCTTCTCCGTCGGATTGATGCCGGCCCGCGTGATCCACACCCGTTCGTCGCGGTGGAACCGCCAGTCTCGGTTGTACAACTCGGACGCCGCCACCAGCTGCATGATGTCGCCGCCGTACATGTAGAAGAGGAAGAAGAGCGTGTCCTCGTTGTAGCGGTGCAGCTTGATGGGTGACAGCTTGTCCTTGATGTGCGAGTTGATGAGATACTCCTGCGGGACGCTGAACTCGATCTCGTGCGGCCGCAGCGCCTGCTCGGCCCAAGGCCCGCCGAACACCGTGAACAGGTTCTCCTGCGAGTTAAGGTTAAGCCCGAGCGTTGTCAAATCGGAGCCCAGCGCTAACGTGACCAGGTTGGGTTCGCTTTCCGCCACTCGGATGAACGTGAGGAGGCCGACCATTCCGTACTGATCTCGAATCATTCCCGGCGGGATGTTGCTTACGCGTCCATCTTTCGACGTTATGATCTGCTTCCGACTTCCGGCCGTACTCGGAGCGCTGGGGTTGCCCTGATGCGTCATGAGAGTTGCCGGCTCTCCTTTGAGGGGTCCCCGGTCTCCTACGTTTCCACTCTTCTCGCCAGCTGCCATCATGTGCCCGTTCGAAAGGCTGTTCTTCGCATTATTCGCCTACAATTCGGAACGAGACCACATCAGCATTCGGGAAAATTCACCCTCTACGGTGATTCTGATTGATCTAAGTTGTGTTTTCAATTCTGATGCCTGTAGAGACTAAATCAAAATCAAGCTCGATCATAGATCGAGCGGCATCAGTCAAAGCTACCTATTAGAGAAAACATATTCAAGAAATTCTGCCCATTTACGCATCAACTGATCTCGACGATGCACGAGCACACCAAAGCAGTAACTATTCTGTTGGTAGCACATCTAACAGTGTAGGTCATAATCTAATTGGTACTTATTATACAGTTGTATAGTGTAAATTAATATACAGTGTAGCACTTCCTCAATCTACCCCTCTCGGGCATTCCGTGTACAGGGGTACGGGCCGTAGCTGAGATACGGTGAACTTCAGCGAAGCCCTGCATGCAACCAGCCCAGATAGAGCCGAGATATTCACGAGATGGTAATGATGATGGTATATTTTTACATTTTGTAGCTTTTATAATTAAAGGACCGAAATGTCATTCCAGTGGCCGTTAGCCACATGTATAGCCCGAGCGGAAACACAGCGCCACGTACATGAACGAGCTCTACCTGCTGCTGTTGCTGCTGCTGAGAGATCTGCTGCTGTTGCTGTTGAGGGTTACTTCCGGGCGCACCACTCGCGTCCTGTTGGGGTCCGGTCGAGACAGCGTTTGGACTTTGCTGGTTGCTGCCGAGGTTCGAGTGGTTGGAGCCAGGTAGCGCGGGAAAGTCTTCGTTCTGGATGTGGAATTCGCTCGCTTCGCTGTTTGGATTCTTCACCATGCCAACTGTGAAGCCGGCGGCAGATTATGCGACAACGGGACCGTCAGTCAGTCAGGTGTTGCGGTCGAGCGCGAGCATTATTAGCAAAGTACAAGGCGAACACCGAGAACGCGGCGAGCGACAGCATTATTAGCAAGGCACGAGGCAAGACAGATGCATACACACGCATACATATTCACATAAATACATTCACAGCATTAATACAAATGTCGGTCGCGCCCCACCCAAGGGATGCATAAAAAGGTTACAGCTCCATCAGTTTAGCTTTGAAATGGCAGCCAAGCGTATATATATATGTTGCAATATTCAGCGAATTTGAAAGCACACGAGTTCCCATATTCAATCTTCCTTACATAATAACAGTAATTCAACTGCTGCGCATGGTCTTTCTCCTTATCTAAAAGTTCCTGTTATTTCAATATGTTGCGTACAATGCAGCCCCCATCTTACGTGTTCGCTTAACCGTACGATTTACTACATATATAAAGCAGGTCACGCAGTAAATCAGGAGGAGAAGTCACGTAAGATAGGACTGCATTGAAGGAGTAACGAATTGATACAACAGAAACATTTAGACAAAGAGAAAGCCTAACGCGGCAGCTGGACTACTGTACTGCCGTAAGAAGAGTTGAAAATGGGGAGTCGTGTGCTTTTTCGCTGAATATTGCGGTTATGATTATCGCGACAGATTACGTAAGCGAACTCTACGGTAGAGTGTCAACCGCGTAAGGCGAATGTCTGAGTACTAGCACCCTTCGTACCGTTATTTACGATAATCAGAAATAGAAAATGCCCCACACAAAGTAGACATACTTCGAAGTATAAATAAAAAAAATCAAATATAAATCGTTCCCACAACAACAACAACAACAACACCCATAGCGCAAATAGCAACAGCTAAAAATACTTAATACCTTATTATTTGTTGGTACCTAATATAGACATTGTCATATCGAGTTAGGTAGACGGAACCTTAGCGTTGCCTTTTTGTTGACCAAGGAACGTTTCAAGTACCAATTCGATTGATATTTGAATGCACGACTTCGGGGTCTCTCTAATCCACCGAGCAGCTCGTTTTGACTCTACAGAACGGCATTGACTAGCAAATTAATTCTGATTACAGAGGAGCTATTACATAAGCCCAGTACATCAAATCTAATTTTTGAATCAAAATATTATCCCTCAAACATCGTGCTGCGCACACTGGCTTTCACAAACTATGCGACCATAATGTTGCAATACACGTAAGATATTGTAAATAAAACGCATTAAAAATAAAATAAAAAAAGAGATTTATTCTCTCCAAGCCTATTCTGACCAGTCGACGACTTTCAGTGACGCAAACTAAATTGGAGCAAGCCTCAGAAGAAGAAGACTATCAAGCTTAAGGAAGCGAAGGCGAGTAGCGAAGCAAAATGCGAGCATAACATTTACAAACATAGAAATCAAATCGAATACCCACATGCAAAATGTCGACTGAGTCGCATAACTGCAATGCAATGCAAAATACACAACATGAGTTCGTACGCAATACAACCAGGTCGAAAGAGAGAGTACTGTCCCAGGACGGACGTAGCGACAGCACCAAGTGTTCTATTCGCCAGCGACAAACTGCCGCGACTTATAGATTTGCTCCTATAACATTGCGCAGTATTTCTTTTCTATGGTATTCTCATGTTTATCACTATATGAGTGTTATGTAATCGGCCGTTGAGCTACATAAGTCTGCTAATGAATTGACATCTGTCTGTAATGTAAGGTAAATTACCTATATATACATATATATTGCCCCGCCATCATATGTGCAGCGATGGAGTGTCGCTGTACCTCAAATTAATCATAAGACTCACCATAAGGCGTCCGTCCAGACATCGGGTTGATGCTGCCGGCTGCTGAGTCGCGGTTCGTTAGCGAAGGGAACTCAGACAAATCCAGAGATGGATTCGAGTTGAACGGGTTACCTCGAGGGCCACCTCCACCCCCGCCTCCGCCACCACCATTGCGCCACAGCATTGGACTTTGCTCACCAAACCTGACAGAAAAATCGGAACAATAAAAGTACATTACGAGTAATGTAGGTATCGTATATATATATATATATATATGAGGTGATGTCAACGAATGTCAACGAATATACATGCATCGCAAGCTACATCTAGTAGCAAAGCCTATTTTATAACAACTGATCACGTGAAGCTAACGTTGGAGCCCACACGATACTACGCCAGTCGTCTATAAGTGCACATATATATATATATATATATATATATATGCACTTATAATATAATACTAATAATAATTATTATTATCATCATCATCGCAGCGCTCACCTGGACGCTTGCTAAAGGACCAACACTTGGCCATCGGTAAAACGCAGGCTTAAACAGATAAGGCAAGGATGCTGAGATGAAAATGCAAAGGTTTCCTTCGCGACAATTACAAGCTCGGAAACAAAGCCACTACTGGCCATCAACCTACCGCTGGTGATTGTTGTTGTTTTGTTGTGAGCTCGTGTTGTTATTGTTGTTGCTGTTGTTATTGTTGTTGTTGCTGTTGCTATTGCTATGCGGTCCAATGGGTCGAGAACCGCCGACGGGCATCTGGTTTCGGCCTCCACCACCGGATCCGCCGCCTAACGTGGGCGTGCCTATCCGATTTGAGCCTTGCTGGAATCGCTCCATGTCGGCGACGTCGGCACGCTGCGGCGTCTGCTGCTGCTGTTGCTGCTGTTGATGGTCACGGATACTGCCCGCGGCCATCGCAGAAGTCAGCGGCCCGCCCATGGCGCCGCCGCCGCCACCACCGCCACCCCCCTGGGGTCCCGGTGAGCCCACGAAGAACGGTATTAGCGAACTGCCCGTCGGCTGGCCGTACGCCAACTGGGACGGAGAGGGAGAACTCATCGTTGCCTGTAACAAACAAACGCCGCCGCACGCAAATCGCTAGTTGTTAAAAACCATACATACAACGGAGGACGAGAGATTGGAGTGCTGCACAAATAACATCACATAATTAAAAATGCACATTTCCCACAACGCTCATACACTTGTGTGCCTCAGCTGATCAAATAAGTTTAGACACACACACACACATAAATATATATTTCTTATGAATGCTCGCTTGAGTCCGACGCACCGTTGCTTAATCCCAACTAGCATTGAGTGTCAATTCGATTTGCAAATCTTCTTTCACTTTTGCTCTTTTCAGTGTATTTACTGCATATGATGCAAATATTGCTCTCTCTCTCTCTATATATATATATATATATATATATATATGTATATATATTATATATATATATATATATATATATATATATATATATAGGAGGTTTTTCGTTATTTTCGTTGACTTCTAAATGAGAGAGGGGCAAATAATTTGCACAAAGACGCTCACTTTCTCGGAAGGCATGTAAAAATAACGAATAACAATTTTATTTTATTAATTCCATACCTAGCTATTCACGAGGCTACCATAGATCGTTGGTCTGTCAGATCATGGCTTTTGAGCAGTGGGCTAACGAGAGCCGACTTCTTCGGTCTGACGTAAACGTAGCGGGCCCGCTCTGTTCAAGAGAAGGACCCAATATTGGAACGCCGCAATAGAAAACTGTCAACTAAGGAAATGTATATGTCAGACATATTCATAGGCCTACCACCTCATTTGCAGTATTTTTTGGTAATGCTTCAAGTACGCCAAGACTTTTTTTTTGGCTAAATAGAATAAAGAAGAACCAAAATGCATCGAGGGGGGCATTTATAAATGTGTATTACTAATTAATAAAGCAACAAGCCAACACCGCGTTACTCAAGTTTGTAAAGCCAATGTAGGCTAACATAGCATGTGCGATAATCACGGGTGGTATAAGCAACCGACAAAACAATGATGGTAACTGGTTGTGGCCAGCCTAACGCCGACTGAAGGCAGCAGGCAGCAGCTGTGTGCTCTTGTTGGTCTTATGTCATCCATACTGTGAACATATAAGCAAGCGCCTTCGCACTTCGTGGAAGAATTCCGTGGTGCGACATGCGTCTCCTCATGGATTATATATTATACAATGCTTAAAAAGCATGTATGTCCTAAGAAGTCAACGACGACAACAATCAGCGAGACAGCTTCAATAGTGGACGCTCAAACGTTGCAAATCCATACGCCTGAGCAAGCAAATCTCGATTATTCTCAAGTCTGAGTAGCGGTAACGATCGTGCGGTTGGTAATGCTGATCCAAGTTTAAGACATAAGTTCGACACCTGCACCTCAGCAGCTGGAATCGAATAAGCCTCTACGCTTAGAAGATTTGCAGGCGCATACGAAGCACACACATATGTCCAATGATAATAGTCATTAGAAGGCAAGAAGAGAGGGTCAATTCTTGAGACAAGCGCTGTCTTTGGCCGCTTGCATAGGAAACGCGGCATCTACCTTAGGCGCCATGGAAGAAGGTAATTCTTAAAGAATTGCAATAATACGTTCACACCTCACCATTGTAACATTGTTTAAAGCAGGCAATAAAAGCAACATAGTAATAATATAGTTCATACGGATAACTGAAGTTACAATATTTATATAAACGCATTTTAATGTGCAAGATTTTAAACAAAATAATGAATATCCCCTTTAATTAACGCGATGCATCTTCTTAATTTTTGAATAGCTCTTATTGTCCAAGGCAACCTACAAATGCAGATAACTAGGTAACGATCATGATATCGTTAAACGTACGCCTAGATTATATCAATAACATATAAAGGAACCTGTAATTCGCAAAACGGTTTTGCAGCTACACCTTACAGATCAACGCTATACAATACGTGAGCTAGATACCAATATCATAATATGATAAACACCATCAATTCATCAATCATAAATACCATCATATACCTATGTACATAATTCACATCTGAGGATGAGTCTCACCCTAATCATCGTGACATCAATTATGAGGCACAAACAACCAAGCGAGGGAGAGAGAGACAGAACCGAAACATAGTTGGAGATTACCATAAATGAGAGCAGACAGACAATAATAGCCAACCAATCGCAATAAAGGCAAATGGATAGGAATGACATCAAATCACCTCTAACAGTGCTGACGACAGACTGCCAAAGGTATATTACTGTTTTTGCTGTTGTTGTTAATGGCGATTGTTGCAGTCGTAGTTGTTGCTGTTGTTGTTGCTGTTGCTGCTGCTGCTGCGATTCTAAGAGTTGCTGATGATTGTTATTGTTATTGTTGTTGTTGCTGCTGTTGTCGTCGTTGTTATCGCCATTGTGATCATTGCTGATACTTGTTATTAGTGTTATTTTTTCCATTAAAACACATTACTGGTAGATCTACCGCCGCCGCCATCGCTAACCGCCGGCGCTGCAACTGTTGTTGTTGTCATTTCGGTTCGGCGGGAGGCGGGGGAGCCACGTGTCGTGTCGGTAAAGCAGCTGGATCGATAATGCGGCTGCCGCCATGACAATACAGGCAGTCCGTCGGTACATCAATTCGTTCGTCAGCCAAACCAGCCAGTAGTTAGAGCTTCAGGCGTATATGATTCGCATAGCTACAGCATCACCGGCATATTTGACAACGTTCGTTGTTTTGTCGTCGTCTCCTCCATTATTTTGCATTATTATCGTCATTCTCAGCAGCAGCAGCAGCATTATCATGCGACGCGGATGTCCTACGTGAGGTTTATGTACTCTGTACAAGATGTATTGCCGATCACTCATTATCGATTCGCCAAGCTGTTCATCCATTCATCCACCGATCAATCCATGCTTTTATTCCGGTTTCCTAACAGAGCTGCCGCGCAACTGCCTCCACGTTGTCACGAACGCCGTTCGGGGAACGCATATTGTTATTGTTGTTGTTATTGTCGTCATGTTGTTATTGTTGGTGTTGTTGTCGTCGCCGTCATCATGTTATGGTTGATGTTTGTTGTTGTTGTTGTTGTTGTTGTCGTCATTATTGTTGTTGTTTTGTTGTTGATATTCATATGGGCCAGTCAGCTGTTGCTGTTGTTGTGACTAGCACTGCAGCTGATGTTTTTGTTGTTGTTGTTACTGTCGTGGTGGTTGTTTTCGATTTGACTGCTGTTGTTGCTGTCTAGGTTGTTGTCGTACTAGGACCACTCAGCTATTGCTGCCGTTCTAGCAGCCGGGCCTATATATATATATATATATATATATATATATAGATATATATATATATATATTAACTAACGAAGCACTGGTGACTCGCGCACGTTAGTGCTTTAGCCACTACTATTACTACAACTACCGCTATTCGTTAATCTGCTATGATTGCTTCGCTCAACAAGGTAGTGAGTGACACCACCATCATCATCATCAACAACAACAACAACAGCAGCAGCACCAGCGACAAGTGAGGTGGTAAAAGAAGAGCTTTACCACAGCCAGTATGAGCATTATCGCCCACTTGTATCTATCTCTCTCTCTCTCCACTGGCTCACTCAATCAGTCAATCACTCCCTGGCTATTTACATGCATCGATCACACACAGAACGAAACCAGCCTCCATCCATATGGCTTCGCTGCGCACTAAACAAGGAAGCCTGCCACAGTCCACTGAACCAGATTCATATCTGTATTCTCCACGCAGCGAGCTGCCAGACGCATCGGCGGTCTTTGCACTTTTTCGCCCGGTGGGACGGTCGCTGAAGTGCTCAAATTGTGTATATAATGAATGAATTGTACTGTAATGTGTACCATCTTGAAATGCAATGTTATTGCGAAATAAACAATATGTATGTATCTGTATTCTCATGATTGTCACCGTCAGTAGAATGATAGCCACTAACAACGACGACCACGAAAGTATTAACTGAAACTTACTTGCGTAGTAGTATATATATTAATAATTAATTGTATGTAGTATATAATATTAATAAGTAATGTGTTAATATTGTCCAACTATCACGACATCGACCAAGGAAACAAAACA
>QVRM01005731.1:0-47682 GCA_003439945.1 Dermanyssus gallinae | reverse complement strand
TTTGTACTATTCTCTGTGTTCAATTAAAGAAGCTCATGCCGAGTAAACGCTATAGGAAGACGTTTTTCGAATATAACTTAATTATTAAAGTCAAACATTTTTAACGTTTCACGTGGATTGCGTTTATAGCAAGTGGTTCAACTGTAACATGTAAGATCCTCCGGTGACAATGGAGCAGAACGAGTACCGTGCTGTAATATTTTTTTAAGGCCTAACTACAATGGAAATGAAAGTCAAATTAGATGCAATTCCTGGAATTAAAGCACCTGTGCACAGTACCCTTGCCAAATGGATTGCCCTATTTTAAAGATGTAGTATGGGCACCGAGGATACACCATGCTCTTGGTGGCCAAAAACAGCTTCAGATGAGAAAACTGTGGTAGAATTCTATAGACGCTGGGTGACTGACCGCTTTTGAACTGTTGACAAAACCCAGAGTGTCTCAGCATGTCCGCTTATGCAATCACTCAAAGCATCTCTGATATAGAAGGGTGACATGTGCATTTAGGTACAAATGTCAAGCAAATAATAATCGAAGTAACAAATTAAAAAAAAAAAAAATTATATATATATATATATATATATATATATATATATATATATTATATATATATATATAGAGAGAGCGCAAACGACATTATCTCCAGCAATTGGAACAAATATTGTAAAATATCAAACCTACACCGATAAGCCAGCCTAGCTTTGAGAGGAAGTTAAGCCTTGAATTGCCTGCAAAGCAGACTCCACGAAAACCACCGTACGCGACGACTTTGGCGAATTTTTCGTTGTAATCCGGTCTCTTTGACAGCAGTGCAAAATACGATGCCACACCCTGAGATATTCCGACGTACGATACCTGTTTAATCAGCACGACCATATCAGTAGACAAAAATATCAGTTAGTGTGGGTTGTTTTTTCATTTTCATCTCTGATTCCCGTCCGCCACCGCATTTGCCATATATATATATACATGTATGTACATATATACATACATACATATATACATACAGGGTCTCCCAGAATTCGTTCAACAAACTTTGGCGTCTAGTACGATTCGGAGAAAAATAATTTTTCTAATGGAACAAGGGGGCGGAAATTTTATCTTTTTCTTAATTATCTGTAATACAAATTTAGTTATTCCATACTGTCCTAATTTATACTAACACATAACTTACATGCATGCAAAAAATCGAGTAGTATCTCAAAGTCAGTTTAAGGCTTTACATAAGCCTGAAGTAGAGTAAGATCATATCTCCTAGCCAGAGGCGAATAGCTGAGCAAAAAACTGTCGTTTGTTAGCGGTCAAATCCGCGTTATGTAAGAGCAGTAGATAAGGTGTACCAAAGCAAAACAAAATGGTATCGTGCGCAATTTTTCTACGATGACGAAATGACTTAAGTGTTTGCGCTTCATTTCATTAGTTAGTTAGCAATTAACTAATTGCCCGCCCAGTAAATGATAAAACCTTTGGTTGTCCCGTATGTCGTGTAATGTAGTCGATTTGGGCGGCCATATCGAGATAGCCGTGCTCGACGAATGTAAAGTTGAAAAACTTCTGACGATCTACGTCGGGGTCAAGTGACACGTGGCGACGTCCGAAGCGGTTTCCTCGGTTGTTCAGCAGCCATACGTCAAAATCGGCCTCGGCAAACTGAAATGCTGAGCAAAATAGTGAATAATAATTGTAAACTAATTAAGTTCGCCGTTAAGTCAGAAAGACGTTAACAAATCGTCAGCATCCGCTTAGAAAGGCTCACATTGCAGTTTAACTGATTAACGACCGACACTACAAGTAGACGCATTTGCACGGTGAAGATGATACAAGCTCTCAGATACGTACACATATATGTGCGCGGGCATATACATCTCCCCTCAGTCACTAGAAAGTCTTCCTTTTGTAATCAGCCAGCAACTGAAAGGTTTGTCTGGAGGTTAAGGACAATGTTGAAGAATTTCTACGACAAAATACGGTGCAGGTACAGGTATAGGATGCAGCTGATACGTCAATGTAAGTCGAACTATGTATCACTCTGTATCGTACGTAGCGCATTGTGAAAGTATGGGCACTAGGTCATCTAAGTAGAGAAAAGACAGAGCTAGTCCCGCGGTAGTCATACGGTGGCATTCCGATAGCGAATGCGGAACAAAGAGAGCCTACTTACTACTATATACAATATCATTTGGGAGTTGTAGGCATGCACGCTGCGTGTACGCATTTCGCTAACTTTGCCTACCTCTCTTTCTTTTTTGAAATATATATATATATATATATATATATATATGTGTAGAGAGAGAGAGAGAGAGAGAGTGAGAGTATAGACATGCGACCGTAAAGAACCTTTATATTGACGACGAAACAGACTATTCAGTTCCAGACAGACACAAACCTAGACCGCGAGGGTCAGCGACGAAAATGGTAGAAGAGCCGCTCAGAATGGTGCCTATGACAACGATTTGTCTCTGGCTTGTTGCGTTACTGCCTCGACGGAAGAGGCGGTGGAGCGAGATGATATACCCATCTTCGGTGGTCATGTCGTGGGTTTCGAACTCGTAGTTTCGTGAGACAACGAAATGCTTCTGTAATGTGTTGTTATCGCTGTTAGTCGTCAGCATCCTCATCATCATCATCTTAGTCACACTAGGATCATGGTGTAAAGAGTCGGCACTAATATAATTTCGGCCCGATGCGATATGCAACAACTAAAAGCGTCATGACACCGCTGTTGACGATGTTGAGACCACGATGTATTGTCTTATTGCATTCGTTGTTACCCTTGTTTTCATCGTTATTGTCACTTCTGTTGTTGTTGCTGCTTGAGTTGTCACTACTGTTTTTGTCTGTTTGTTGTTGTTGTTGCTGTTGTTGGCGGGAGGGGGGGGGGTGGAAGGTAATGCACCATCTCTTTTTATTAAGACATCTGTGCTCCCCGTTTTTTTTCCGATTATGGTCGATTTTTAATTCACTCCGGCATTCACCTTGTTTAAATTGGGAACCATGAAAACCAATTTAGGAGTGGCCGGTCTGGGTCACGAACCCAGACCTCCCGAATGCAAGGCAAAGGCTTTTGCCACTAAGCCATCTTGCTTGGTTGTTGTCGTTGTTGTTGTTGCTGCTGTCGTTGTCGTCGTTGTCGTTGTTGTTGTTGTTGCTGCTGTCGTTGTCGTTGTTGTTGTTGTTGTTTTTGTTGTCGTTGTCGTCGTTGTTGTTGTTGTTGTTGTTGTTGCTGCTGCTGTTGTAGTTCGCGTTATTAGTACTAGTGTTGGTATTGTTGTTTCACATAACATATTCAAGGTTGCTGTTTAGCATGCTAATCACATTACGAATTCAGACGTACGACTCGTCGTGCTAGGCGAGTCGTGGAAGAGTCGCGTGCGTTTTCCTCAGTCGTACGACAAGATCACCTGCTCTGCTACCGGCGCCGAAGCGCTGGTAGTTTTGTTTGCGCTAACAACAACCGGCGGCGTGCACTGTGGGGACGGGGTGCGTACTTACGGTATCTTTGCCAAGATCAGCGTCCGGTACGACAGGCACAAACGTATCGAGGAGACTGAGAGCCAACTCGACCGGGGTCCTGCTTGCGAGCGACAAACCTAGCACGGTGACCGCGAGAACGGTCGGCCAAAGTCGCCACTTTGTATATCTTGCACGCTTAGTCTCGTCCTGCTGCATCTGGCTGCCGGCCTTGCAGCCATGGTCGGTCACTGCAGGCGGGACGCTTGCCTTCGCTTTCGGCTTCGGGCGGCGGTGGTGATGTCCCCGCTGTATCGCCTCGCTTGACAACACCTCGGCAGCGACGTCAGCCGCAACGTCGTGCTGAAGGGTCGAGGTTGCTGATGCCGGTGACTCCATTTGCGTCGGCGATGGCGGCTGCGGCGGCCGTTGTTTAGCTGCGACTCTAGCGTGCTCTACTCGTTGGCTGACCGACAGACCCACTACCACTACAACCACCACGGCCACCAGCGGAAAGTACTACGAAGAAACACTGCTATTGCAAATAGTCAACCCAGATGCAAATGGTCAACTTAGATGCAATGGTCAACCTAAATGCAATGGTCAACTTAGATGCAAATCGTCAACCTAGTTGCAATGGTCAACTTAGATGCAAATGCTCAACTCAGATGCAATGGTCAACTTAGATGCAATGGTCAACTTAGATGCAAATGGTCAACTTAGATGCAAACGGTCAACTTAGATGCAATGGGCGACTTAGATGCAAACGGTCAACCTAGTTCCAATGGTCAACTTAGATGCAGACGGTCAACCTAGATGCAATGCTCAGATGCAATGGTCAACTTAGATGCAGCGGTCAACTTAGATGCAATGGTCAACTTAGATGCAAATGGTCAACTTAGATGCAAACGGTCAACTTAGATGCAATGGGCGACTTAGATGCAAACGGTCAACCTAGTTGCAATGGTCAACTTAGATGCAGACGGTCAACCTAGATGCAATGCTCAGATGCAATGGTCAACTTAGATGCAGCGGTCAACTTAGATGCAATGGTCAACTTAGATGCAAATGGTCAACTTAGATGCAAACGGTCAACGCAGATGCAATGGTCAACGCAGATGCAAGTTGTCAACCTAGTTGCAATGGTCAACTTAGATGCAAACGGTCAACCTAGATGCAATGCTCAACTTAGATGCAAATGCTCAACTTAGATACAATCGGTCAAGTATGGCGTAAATGGTCAACTGCAAGATGTAATAGCAGCATGGGGAGAGATGCAGCCGGGAAGGGGTGGAGCTGGAGATGGTCTTGCACTCGAACGCCTTGCTGCACGCACTCGGTTGAGCACACACACACACTCGCCTCGTCTAAAGCCTCTAGACGTCTAACGTACCAGATCGGCCGTCTATAGTGTTCAGCCGTGTATCGGGGGGTCGACTCTTGTATCGTGTGTGTCGAGCGATATGCGCTGCCAAGTTCACCATAACACCTCCAGCCGAATACTATTTCTGGCACTTCCTCGATGCGCTAGATGACTAGGTACGGTCGCACAGCCCCAACGGCTACTATGGCTGTCACTGTCGCCGCTACTGCTATTGCTGCTCCGTGCTGCACCAGACCAGCAACAATACCGTTACCACCATGATCTTTGTCGTGGTAAACACATTTGTGTGCGTTTGCTTATCGTGCCCTTTCTCGGTCTCCCGGTCTACCTGACACGTTGTTGTTGGTTTATTGGCGAGGTTATGGTAGACCGAAGGACGCTGCATCAAAAGCAGCCACGCCAAAGCCAGAGACCAAACAATCGGCCAAACATCTTGGCAAATTTCGACGCACAACACAACACAACGCAGGACAGGCATGCGATTACGGGCAAAAATTCGGCGCTGCCGTTAGTTTGTTGACCATACGGGAACCGGACAGCGCGCGCGGGAGCGGGCGGGGGTGCAGCGGAGTAAGTAAAAAGAGGTCGTCCAATTAACAATGAGCAATGTCTATCTGCTTCTGGATTATATCTTGCGATCGTTATCAACAGCCAGGCGAGGCGAGGCGTGGCAAACATTCGAATGATGGTACAGGGAGAACGGAGAGAGGCAGGCAGCCAGCCAGCCAGCCAGCGAGGAAGAGAAAGAAGGGTGATTTATCCCCACAATGAGGGTGTCTTCTTCACGCAAGCGTTGTTTGTCATCGCAGAGAGGACAAAGCCCGACGCGCAGCCGACAAGGATATCTATCCGTCGGCCGCGTTGTCTATCTATCTTATCATTGGCGGGAAGGCACCATGTTGTCTGGCGTAACCCTTTCTTTTCGTTGCTTTTGTTTCCCTACTCACTGTGCCTGGCCCACGCGTAATTATCCACTGTTGTCATCTCTTGTCATGTCACACACACGCACACACTTGTTGTTTGAACAAAATACCTAACAAGTTATGCGTTTCTGTGAGTGTAAATATAAACATTTAAATATATATATATATATACAAATCTGGATGACGATTGTATGATGCAGTCGATTATAGATAAGCAAACATACGACACAAAAACTAAACGAGAGGTAACTAGACACAGGAAAACTGAATGGAGAGGAAAAATACATACGATACGATCAATGGGGCCCTGACAAGTAGACGAAGTGAATCATCAGCGAGTAGAGGATCCCTACTAGTATTGAAAACTGGTAGCTTTAACGCAAAACTAGGAAGCAGATCAGCTGTTCACCCGTCTAATAGACGACTGAACCACTGTCCCAAACGCGGCAAAACGAAGGGGCAGACCTATAGGTAATTGCCTAGGTAATGACCCAATTCTTATGAAGATTTCGCCATCGGATTTTGAGGCGGCGCAGCAATCATCTCCCTAGTGACACGCTTGATATGGTAATGACGCAGCGGTCGGTGTGCTTTTTCGCCAGTCTGTATTGCTGCTATCGACCTCTTAATCTGCTGAATTTTAGACATTTTTCGACCTTTCGCCAATTTCGACATATACGGATTGGCACCACAAGCAGCTCCGGTTACCCTTACACTTGACCGCGACATTAAGTTTATCAATATTATTGCGACGTTAAAACAGAATCTAGCTTATCAAAGAGAGCACGGCTCAGTAGATCTCCAATACAATTCTTATTTGCATGCCTTATTTACCACGGGTATGAACTAGCCACCACCGTAACACGTTCTATTCGAGAAGCTATTCACAGACGACTACAGAAGGTGACCAACACAAAAGCAGCAATTCGGGTCTATCCACATTGCACAGATTAATACACACTGTTTTTGCGCGAGGAACGAAACGGCATTAACGCGAAACTCTAGAGAAGAAAAGTGGATTGCAATTGCAAGTCTGACAGAGTGCAAATAATGTTTAAGGACGTTTTTTAGGGAAGTTTTACTGGTCACAAGCCAAATGCTTCTCGAGCGACGTCTAGTTTATTCCTTTAATTGTGCACGTTCCTGAATAGCTTTCGTGTGGCGCGTAGAGTTTACGCAACCTGTCGTTTTAGATCGTCTTATGGTAAAGCCAACTCACAAATCTAGTGACATACTATGCCTGGTGTTGTGAACAAGTCTTACAGCCGAGTTGGCTGCTCATATATTGATCTCGGCATGCAATCAGTAAACAGCAATTTTTGCAAATATACTTAAGTGACACCTTGCTGTCGTCACAAGGCTATATCCACCATCTGAATCTGTTGTTTGCATATCTATTTCCTAATCTTAACGATTCCGTGCAACTTGGAATTCAACGCCCTTGCGAACGGCCTGGTAGTTATATCGCGTCTAAATTAGCTTCGATGAGGCGTTCCTAAAATGTGTAATGATTTAAAAAAATTGTGGTTTGATCTGTTTTTTTAGAGCGTTTACTAAGAGCGCTGTATTGCACTCTGCCCACAACGATATAATAACGGTGCGCGGCTAAAGCCAAAGACAGTTCTTAACCCTTGTAAGTACAGCGCATCTTCACCCTTTTAGCTACAGCGCATTAGCGTACAGTTTGTTTCTGATTTCATTAAGGTTTTTTTCTATTAGCGTTGCACTGCACATGTTTCCTGTGTGGAAGATACGTCTCTAGCATGTGACAACACCCTGAATACGCTAAGCAATCGGCGCAAACCTTCTTAACGAGATCAACTGCCGCGCAGACAGGACGGCATGCGCGAATACATCTATGGGCTCACCATTAGGGCTGAGCTAGAGTTAGATTAAAACTAAAAGTTTAGTTAGTAAAATATTTGTCTGGCGCATCACGGCGTGATATAACTGGGGAAAAAATAAAACGGTTATACAATATTGGTAATCAGGCCAGATTGTTTAGCATTCACACGACGACTCTAAGTATATCGATACGCATACGTATGTGAAAAAAAAAAACGTTTCCATACTTTAAATCTGAAAAAGATGCGACAAGTGGTCAAGAACAGATTACGAATAAGCAAGCGATCGTTAAAAATAACAACGGTGCATACTATCTTACACTGTAATTCTGTAATTTCTATTCTGGGTACCACTCTTTATTTTATGTAGTTCTTTAAAGCCTATGTAAGTCTGCACGGAACACCATATCACCGTTTCAAAAGAAATATAGACATTAAAAGAAGCCTATGTTAACTCAAGCTCAAAATATCGCCTCAAACGTTGCAGGGCCACCACTTGACCTGCAGTATTGCGGGTCTTCGCTAATACTGCTGCGTCGTTTAGCATTTTTGCAGGTTATTATTATTATCGATTTACATTTGACCTAAACTGTAACGTTAAGATTACTTAAAGCGCAGTGAATGAAAATGCGGTAACCTCATCTGGCAGTGCCTGATGTTGTTGAGGCATCTTTAAATGGAGAAGGGTTTGTCAACTTCTTCTCGTATTTGGGTCTAAGACTACGCTATACGGAAACGGCCTTTACTCAGCACATCGGCGACAGGTATCTAGAAGTAAAAACAACCTCCTTAAAAAATGTTTAATTCTACGGGCGGCTATTGCCTATATTTGCACCGAGGTGAGAGACCCTCAACAACTTTCTCCCAGTTCGGCAGTACGTTATCTTTAGCTTACGATTATGCCAATGTTGAGCTTGGCAGCTTTGGCAGGGTGTGGGGACATCTTTCAGCGGCAATTTTTGCGCAGCGAGAAAGATGCTTCACAGTATATATAAAGCGTGGTCTTTGCTTGCCGCCGACGGCAAGAAACCGCTTCGTGCGTGCACCTGCTAGCGGGTTACGGACTGGCAGTGAAAACAACCACGGTCAGGTTTAGGTCACCTATTACAGGACTACTTCAGCAATTTTTGTTGAAGTGGCAGAAAAAAAGTTACCGAAGCCTCACCAGAGGTAGCGCAGTTCGATATGTACCGCGCCAGAGAGCTTCGGGTATGCAATTTGCACTAGTCGGCACGTGTTTACAAGATAAATTGTGCATAGCTATTATTACTTGGTATGTTCGACCTAAGGATTTCACCAAGTTAGCGATCAATGTCGTTGCCGGTTCTGCTCACAGATGTACGCTAAATACCACGCAGCGGGCTGCCAGACGCATCGGCGGTCTTTGCAGTTTTTCGTTTGGTGAGACGGCCGCTAAAGTGTTTACAATGTATATAATGACAATAAGGTTATAAATTATGTAGCATCTTGAATTGCAAAGTCAACAATATGTATGTATTACTACTATTGTAGCTACAAATAACGACGTATATATTTAATATCTGTTTACTGCGACATAGGACAGCAGTCGCATTTCGGAATGCGAATGGACGCAAACAGTGTTGAACAAACGTTTCAACGCGCTTATGAAAAGACTAGAAAGGAACACTAAACAAGCCGTGTAAAAAGCTGAATGGTCTTCTCCTAAATGGTCAACGTCCAAAACGGAATGAAACAAAAGAGTGCGTGGAAAAGAGGAAGCAAGAAAAATATGATGTTTTGACTAATTTCATGCTACAGTAATTGTCTGTCGCTGCCGTTGATAGTTTTTTTCTTGCTATCACAGTTGGTATACACATTTGTTAAACATGATATTGTTTGTTATTTACTGTCTTGGGTCTTCGTGAAGGTTGTTGTTGTTATATTGCATTTTCAATGAGGGTACTATTTGTACTATCGTTGCATTTTAGGAAGCAACGAAAAATCCTTTGTCGTCTGTCATCATTATCAGATATGAGAGACTCTATAAGAAGTTAACGCTTTAAAGGACAACTGTGTTATCACCGCTCTAAGGGTCGACTAGATACATCTTAATCAAAATGGCGGCTATGATGTTGCTTTTTCGTTCTCTGTTATGCGCCGTCATCCTAATCATAAATTACTTCAACGGTATCACAATGCTCCTACCTTTCCCGACATCTTAGGTAAAATTAAGGATTGGCCTAGATTATTCGTATATAATGACGGCAACAATATCAACAAAATCAACGCGGACCTGCAGAAATGTGCTGGAAAATCTGCCCTGTTTTGCGGTGTGTGAAACAAACCGCGAAGGGTTGCGGTTAATACACCCAGCTAATTCCTACGACATTTAGCTCATCATATTGACGGACGTTTATGTAGCCCTTTACGGGGCTTCGTGTTTTGTTCCGTTCTCATTTAGCCGTCATTAGCACTTGGCCTTAGACTCGTAATTGAGCGTTTTTTTCATACCATTATAAGTGTTGTAATTAAATACTGTACCCACCGAACATATGAAAATAGCCGCTACCTATATATATATATATATATATATATATATACCAACCTGCTGTAATTGCCTTAGAATTAATTGCTTTGAAAAGAGCCCACACCGTTTAATTTTATCTTTCAGGTCATTCTGCGGTTGACAGGAATGTGGCCCATCTTAGGAGGTTGCTACGAGAGACTGCCCTAGGCGGCCTCACTGAGCTAGCCTTCTCGGCGGACGGCTATTGTCTACGAAACAACGCTCTATCTAGGCGTAAACGAAAAACCTGTACAAAATTGACTATTTTTAATGTTTAGACCTTTGGGAGATGTTGTATACATACCTAAAATGAGCCTAAGTTCCCGGATATGGAAAGCATTAAAATTTTGTTACATAGTTTCAAACAACTAGAGTATATGTGTTTATCTATCTATCTACCTATCTATATATATATATATATATATATATATATAGAGAGAGAGAGAGAGAGATGTGGCGGCATGACCTGGACAGCTACTGCGCAATACTTTGATGGATTCTGGTATGATTGATTGCAGGTTTGATCTTGGGTGTGAGAATCTACTATATTATCGCCTGTGTTCGAACATGTCAAAAGTGTATAAGCAAATGTACTTGAAAAATATGACCTACTTTGAGAGGGTAGCTTTCTCGGCTTAGACATTTCACGCTGTCACAATAATAATTTGTTGCTAGAAAAGGCCCACATAAAATTGCAACGTTGCCAAACAAAAGCTAAAAAGTTCTACCTGAAACAATTTGAGGAACAGAATAGCGTAGAAAGTCTTACGCAACAATATCCGAAAAAATCTATGGCCCTCTAAAGTGATTACCTAAGTGTAGTGCGGGGGGACAATATGCACACCGGGAGAGGGTTGGCGGAGGTACGACCGTGATTGGTCGGAAAATATATTATTTTATACGAGTATATAGTACATATCTGCAAACCTCAGGAGAGATCGTTTTAAACGTATACGCATATGTCGTGCCAGAATAACATTAATCTGTTAAACTCTATATGGGGGTGGCTACTATCACTATCATTTTGGGCAGCTAATGGGCAGTTGTTATGAACGTAGCGATTTGCATAAGTGCCACCGTCTGTAAGTGTCTGCGGTAAAAGTGATATTGACCGATATTACGTACTTGACGAAGAAGAGTCGCGCGAGGAACAACACTCGATGCAATTTAAAACATTAAAATATAGAAACACTTGATGAGCAAAGCTTGCAAAAAGTTATATACACTTCGGGCTTGCAAGCATGCAAAAAATTGTCATATGTTGTACTCACAATAGCGGTACTATAATAAAACTGGTAAAATCTGAAATACAATTCAAAAGCTAGAAAAAGAATGGCATTTTTAAATTATCGTTTATTCTTAAACTTAACTAAGTAAAATGTGTATAGCCAAATCACAATAAATAACATTGTTGCTGGCGACGAAGACAAACGTATGGTAACCCTCCTTATTTGAACATAATTTGTTATAGAAATTAACTGCGGAAATGCATGATAGACACCGGGCGTTGTTGCTAAAGCCACGGTAGTGTGGAACTCACAAATTCTGTGCGACTCACAAGACTGTGCACAAGACTCACACGACTGTGCACAAGACTCACAAGACAGTGCACAAGACTCACAAGACAGTGCACCGTAGAGCTAGGTGAGAAAAATCCATGAAGAATAATTCCCTTGTAGTCTCAGAAAACAGTCAAAAGAACCATTTTTTTGGGTTTATTTGACCCAGAATTTATTTGACTGACTCTCTTTTTTAGAAGCACCACTGGAGGATTGCACTTTGGTCTCGATGTCGTTCGTCGTCTGTAATCTTTCCCTAAAGCAATCCTGGGTCTGCCACCTGAAGGTTTAATTTGGACATTTTCCGACGGGCGTTCATTTGTGGAAAATTCAACATTTTTGGAATTCACATCCAGTCTTCTGACGCACAAAATATCAGTCATAACTAATACAACTAATCCATAATCGATTCTGCAATTTCACAGGTATGTCCCTGATAGTAATTTGGCGACTAATGGGTACGATATCATCATATCGGTTTTTCCGCTTTTGACGCCGAAGACCTTCGAGAGCTGGAGTCATCTTTAGTCTCTTCACGGCAGTCGCGAAATCGACGGCATCATCAAAAACAGCAGTAACCATCAGAACATAAGCAGTTCATGGCATTTTTACCACTGCAAAATGTATGATTTAGTTTTTAACTTAGAACTTGTTGCGGGTTAATTGCTCCCCCATTTTCAGCTCCTCAAAAATTGCTGAATTTTGTTTTCTCACTTCATTAAACCAAACTAAACCAATGGACACCGCCACCGATTAGCACTAAATTTGGCCTATGTTTTACTGTTATGATTTTCCTAGTGAATTTATTATAGTGAAGTTATGTTTCTAAGCAGAACAAACCGGATGACCTTGGTGATTTTAGTCTGGCAGCAAAATTCAAAGTATTAGAGCTTGCCGTTCGGCTCTCGTTTAAGTGAGGTGTCACTAACAAAATGGCTAACACAATTTATTAATGCTGTGTTTGCTATTCGACTAGGGCCATCATACGCTGGCCAAAAGTGCCTTTCACTGCAAACGTAGCCCCAGCGATCCTTTCCGTCGCCACAAATAATAAATGAATTGGCAACGGCGCCAGACGCATTATGAGTGAGTTATCGACAGAGACACTAGAATATATGCAAACAGCACTTTTTCCAATTGTATGTTATATTTATGTTGGAGTTTTTACATATTCGGTAGGGCATGGTCTATGATACATGTTCTCCACGATGATAATTTTTCAGCGCAATAGACTTTAGTAATAAAACAATATATATATATATATATATTTTTTTTTTTTTTTTTTTGGAGGAGGGTGAATGCTTTTACGCACGCTACGAGTACGAGGTATTACCCCCTCTCGAGCAGTGTGGGACTCGGCCCTAGCGGTTGGATGTTGGTCCGCCAAGACCCCTACCCACTAAACACTACTCCCCCCTTAAGCTTCACTCTCTAATGGCCCAGATATCCATAGAACAGTACTATGGGCCATTAGGAGAAGTGGCGAGCGCCTACTGGATCATTTGGCCGAGGTCACTCACGGGTTCCCCCACCGGTCCGACGTGCTTGTCCCAACACCTGCGAACCCGTCTGAATACAAGCCACGTCATCTGTTGATGTCGTAAGCGCTATCCGTTCTCTTCTGTACTTGCCGAGCTCGGTTTTCTTTTTCATCACTGCAGTTGCCATTTCCTCGCCCAGCTTCCATGCTGATGCTGTGCTGCATATGTACTCCACAAACATTTTCATGTTACTTCTCGGCGGGTCCGGTGTTCTGGCTCCTCGTTTTTCTTCTTCTCTGGACCATTTCAATCTTAGCAGCGCTATGGCAGTTGTCCTTGCCTGCTCTAGTCCATTGCATTTCAGTAGAGTGTGCTCAGGATCATCGTTGACGCCGTCCGCACAGTGCACGCAGGTTACCGAGGGAGCTTTGCCTATACGAAAGAGATAACTTTGAAAGTCACCATGGCCAGTGAGGCACTGCGTAAGAAAACAGTTTAGTTCCCCTGCGGGGCGGTTTATCCACTTTTTGATGTCCGGGATGAGCAAGCGAAGTGAAT
The DNA here is from genome assembly GCA_003439945.1 of Dermanyssus gallinae. Classification (NCBI taxonomy): domain Eukaryota; kingdom Metazoa; phylum Arthropoda; class Arachnida; order Mesostigmata; family Dermanyssidae; genus Dermanyssus; species Dermanyssus gallinae. The sequence continues at coordinate 33,955 of QVRM01005731.1, read as the reverse complement.
GGCCCGGTGATCCTGTGGGTATGGCGTCCCATTCTTCTTGCCACGCTCTTATCGTTTTTTCCCTCTCAACTTCTTTGCTAGACTCACCCCCTGCTTCCCAAATCCTTTTCCTTTCGTTTACTATAAAGTCCCAAGGTGGGGAACCTGCCAGTACCAGTGCTGCGTTTGTGCTAACCGTACGGTAGGCCTGCAGGATTCTAAGCGCCCCTATTCTCTGCGTATTTCTTAGCGCCTTTCTTGCCGTCGTCGTTTTTAGGGTGTTCTGCAGCCAGAGTGGCGCCGCGAAAAGTGCAATTGATTCGGTAACCGACATTAATAGTCGTCGCCGACACTCCCGCGGCCCGTATGCATTTGGTAGGATCTTGCCTATAGCGTTAGCCGCTTTAGCCGCCTTGGCCGTGCATTTCCTGATATGACTTGCGCCTCTGAGACCCTTGTCTAGTAGGACACCAAGGTATCTGGCTTCTGTTACTTGCTTGATCTCCTGGCCCGCCACCATCAGTTTTATGCTGCCCACTTTTTTTCTTCCTGTCAAGAGAATGGCTTCACTCTTTTCCGGGGCCAGCTGTAGCCCAGCTTTATCCATCCATCTCTTTGTCGACCGGAGAGCCATGTTTGTCTTTAACTCTAGCTCTTCCTCTGTTTTTGCTTCAATAATAACGGCCAAGTCATCCGCGTACGCAATCATCTCTACTCCCTGTGGGAGATCTTTCTGTCTCAAGACGTCGTCATATGTTATGTTCCAGAGCAGGGGCCCCAGGATTGATCCTTGCGGAACTCCTGCTGTCATGTCTATCTCCACCGTGCCGTTAAAAACTCTTCTGTCTTCCAAGTATCCCGAGACGGCTCTCACAAGAAACGGAGGAACCGCTTTTCTCACCAGGGTTTCTAAAATCTCTTTCCACGGCAGACTGTTGAAAGCGTTTTTGACATCCAGAAGGACAGCCATAAGAAGTTTTCGTTTGTATATAGGCAAACTGTGCAGCAAGTCAGCTTTGGTTGTTATTCGCTGAATTGCTGTGAGAACTGATCTGTACTTGCGAAATCCGTATTGGTTGGCCGATAGAAGATCATTCTGTTCCGCAAACGCCCTAAGTCTGTGTTCTAAAATTGCTTCATATCCTTTTGCCAGGGTGTTCAAGAGACATATGGGTCTGTACCCTCCGCTACTTTTGGGAATCAAAACCACCTCCGCCCTCTTCCAGTCTTTAGGCATTTTGCCACTTGCCATCGCCTTAGTAAGTACTGTCGCTACCAAATCCGGGTGTTCGTTAAAAAGCATTTTCACCGCCAAAGACGGAATGCCGTCGGGCCCTGGAGATTTCCCTGGCTTTAGCCTCTCAGCTGCCATTTTTGCCTCTGCACGCGTGATAGGCGGGAACTCTTCTGGGGTTGTCCTTTTTCTTACGAAAGTCTCTCTGTTAAAATGTGCGTCTTGTGGAAAGAGTTTGTTTAAAATCTGTACGACCTCTGTGTCTGGCATTAAAACTTTTGGGGCCTGCGCGCCTATCCCCCTGATCATTTTGTAGGGTTTTCCCCATGGTTCGTCATTTATGTCATTTATCTTTTGACGCCACCATAGCTTTTTGCTTTCTGCTATTTCGTTTTTTAAAAGCACCCTGCATCTTCTATAATTGTCTAAGGCAAGGATCTCGGCCTCCCGGGTCCTATGGCGTGTTTTGAGCTTTCTTTTGGCTTTATTACAGTCTGCCCGTTTCTGCGCTATGACTTTGTTCCACCAATATTTCGGTTGGCAGGTAGCCCTTTTTGGGTGAGGTGGCTTAGTAGCCCTGGTGCAGGCCCTGATGAGAGTGTCGTGCAGTTCTTCTGGGGTGTGCGGGGGAGCTTTGAGGATTGCCTTCTTAAGTTCTCTCTTGAAGACCCCTTCGTCCTTGATCCTGAAGTGCGTCTTGGTTCTTATAGGCATCGTTTTTTGCTGCAGTTCCACCGTGAACTCAATACAATAGTGATCACTGAGGTTTTCTTCCTCAGTGAGCACAATCCATTCTTTCATTTTGTTAACCATTGTATCGTTGCATAGTGTTAGATCGACTGTTGACTGATGTCCGGCTCTGTGGAAGGTCGGGTCTTTGCCATCGTTTTGTATATACAGTTCCAGGCTGGCTGCCCATTCAATCAAAATTCTCCCTCTCTTGTTCGCTCGCCGCGATCCCCATATTTCCGATGCCGCATTGAAATCTCCTGTCACTACTACGCCTTTTCCGTTTGTGGCTTTTTTTATTGATGCACCAATTTCAGTCAGTAGGTCTTCAAGTTCGTCCAGGCTGCCGTTGGGGCTGCTGTAACAGGAGTACAGCCTCCATCCTTCTAGCAGTTCCACCCATACAAAGCCTTGCCCGCTTCCATGACTTATGATTTGCATGGAGCCGGTGTTTATGATTACTGCACTTTTAGTTTGATCTAAAAACCACTCTGTTTTGTTTGTTGCCATTGCTTGATTTGGTTCGCTCACCGCTACTAGCTTGGCTCCTCTTCTTGAGGCTATCTCTTCGACCATGTAATGCGCGTATTTACTCCTGTTGCAGTTTACTTGTATTACTTTGGTCCTGTTCATTGTTGTTCTGAAGAGTTTAGAACTTCGTTTTCCAAATGTTGAAAACGGGCCGCCCCTCTAGAGCCTTTTTGTAGCCAGCCATCTGATGTATGCTTGTCTCTTTGAGCTTCCTTCTTCTGTTCCCTGACCGCTTTTTTCTCTTCCTTTTCTTTTTGCTCCGCCCTTGATTCCCGGGCTTTGGCTTCCCTTTTTTCTGCCTCCAATTTTGCGGCTTGTTTCCTTTCTCTAAGTATTTTGGCGTACTGCGGGCAAGTCATAGTGCGCGGTTTGTGATCATTCTCCTTGCACACGTAGCACGAGAAGTCAGTTTCCTTACATTCCCTTGCTATGTGCCCCTCCTTCCCGCATCTGTAACACCTCCTAGCAGTTGCCTCTTCACTTTGGCAGTCTCTTGCTACATGCCCTATCAAGTTGCACCTATAGCATGTTGGGATTTGAAACCACTCTTCAGCCCTGCATAGGCGCCCTGAGATGGTGATACTTTTTTTGGCAACGAGTCTTTTAGCATCTCGACTAGGCAAGGTTACTAAACATTGCCATGTTCCTCTCTTGTTGCTCCTTGGTGTCTCTACTCGTACATTCGTTGTTTCAGGCAGGTCCAACGAGTTGCGCAATTCCTTCGCTATCTCGTCTAGTGGGATAAAAGGGTTAACGTCCCTCAGCACCACAGTTTGAGTAGGACCCGTCGCTTCCCTAATGTCTATTTCCATTCCTGTTCCCTGTCTCAGAGCATTGGCAAAAGACATGCCGCCTCCGACTCCTTTTTCCGTGATTTTAAGAATTAAGTCGCCATCTTTATTTTTCTTTACCGGTCCGATCTTTACTCCGGCGTCCTTTTGATTTATGTGAGGAGCAATGTCTCTAATCATGTCTTCCATGGACATGCCTTCTTTTGCTTTTATCCTAATGGAACTCTGGCACTCAGTCGTCCGTTCTTTGCTTTTTATTGGCGCCGCCGGGCTCCTTCCGTCTGCCACAAGTTCTGCCATTCCTCCTGTTTTCCTGCAGCAGACTTCCGCTGCTCTCCTGATTGATTGTCCCTCCCAGTCTGGGGAGATGTAAAGTCCCACGGTGGTGTTGTTGCTTGCCGAATGACTTTTTTGCAGGACCTTGTTGAGGTTTGACAGGAACTGTTCTGGAGTACCCTCTGTACTTCCAACACCGATCACAAGTAGTCTTGTGTTGCTGCTGGCTGAAGCAGCAGTGGGTTCCACTGCATCTTCTGTGCCCGCGTCAACTAGTTCCAATTGCTCGCTGCTGCGCAAAACCGCCACCCCACCAATCGGAAGCCGAGTCACGGAGCCGGCGAGTGGGAATTGGTTACTCATCTGCTTGAGTACGTTTAAGTCCTTCCCTGAACCTTTATTGATGAGCATAGCCCGTGTTTCCCTGTCAGTTGTTATGCTGTCTTTTGTGAGATTAGTGGCCTTAAAGATTTCCTCCGGCCATTCTTCCGCCACCAATCTGGCTGTCTCTTCTAGAGAGGACAATGCTGCAATTTTCGCCTCTATATCTCTTTCCTTCTGTAGGTCCCTATGTTTGTTTTTTTTTCTTGTTGGCACCTTGAGCACGTTTGTGTCGGTCTGGTCTTTTCGATTTCGGCCTGTAGTTCTTCTGCTTTTGCTTTCCATTTTACTATCTCTTCATGTGCCTGTGTCGTCTTTTTCTGCCATTCCTCGGCCTCTTTGAATCGGCTGTCTTGGGCCGCATTTAGTTCGTTCTTACATTTCTGCAACCGCCTCAAGGTATTGGCTTGCGCCGCCAGCTTATCCTCGACATCGGCCTGCAGCTGCAGCGCTCTACTTTCAAGCCTGGTTATGGCAACTTTAATGTCCCCTTTAGTGGTAACGTGTTTTTCCTTCAGTGTTTTGAGCTGCCTCACGACTTCCAGGAGGCTCTTCATAGCTTCATATTCCGTGTCCGGTTCCTCCAGTTGAGCCTTACCTTCAGCTCGTGCTTTCTTAGCCGAGTTACCAGTCCGTTGATGTTCTTCATCTTTTTTCATCTCTCTCTCTTTCTGCGGTAGGTCTTCTGGAGATCCGGCCATCGTCCGCTTTCGCCTGGTGTTCTCGGAGAAGCTGGGGTCGCCTACTACTTCTTTATCAGTTTCTAATCCCATGCCCGTGTTTTTGTGGGCTTTACCGCTAGAGTGTTCATGTGAAGTTGCTTCGTTCTCCTTTAATTAATCGCTCTCGTTTGTCTGTTTCTTTATTTTATCTTCTAAAATTTCTTTCTTGTCGTCATTTTGACTCTTTTCAGTTGGCCGATCGGGGTCCCTGAGACCCTTAAAGGGATCCATACCGGCTCCTCCTTTTTTTTCTTTTTTTTTCCTTTTTTTTTATGAACAATAATAATTATTTATTATTGTTATTATTATAAATATTGTTTTGCTTAAGAATTGTTTATACGTATATGCACTTATACGTAAAATATGAGCATTACGCATATGTGTACACACACCATATGCACAAGCATTCACACGCAATTATGCATGAGTTTCACGAGTGCAATGACACGTTCGCCCATATATAGTATAGTAGAGATAGATAGAGAGACAGACAGAGACAGAGAAGAGAGATAGACAGACAGGATACATATAGAGGAGAGATATATATATATATATATATATATATATATACATATATGTATATTTACATATATATATATATATATATATATATATATATATACATACATATACATATATATATATATATATATATATACATATATGTATATATACATATATATACATATATGTATATTTACATATATATATATATATATATATATATATATGGATTAACCCTTACGTCCTTCGAAATAGGTCGCACGCTGGTATGGGGTGCAACCGTTACTGACTTATTAGCCCATTCATTGGTCAGTGCGCGAGCGGAACATGCTGGTCACGCGTCTATGTTGGCGCAGGTCTAGAGTAAGTGCAGAAAGTTTGTCAGTATTACCTACCTCTACGACCTCCGCCCGCTGGCACTTGAGATACTGCGGGGATCTGGCCTGAAGACGTACAAACTTATTCAACGAGTCCGCAACGCGCTCAACCGTTCGACAGGAGACACCACAGCTGTCGAATACCTGTACCAGAGACTATCGCTAGACACTCAGCGGGTTAAAGCCGTCTCTGTGCGTGTAATTCTGCTAGATTGGGCACGGCTGAACCTGAAGTATGTGACGTCTTTATTGATTTAATAAGGTGTATATATATATATATATATGTATATACACATATATATATACATATATATATATATATACTTTATTTATTATTATATATGTATATACACATATATATACATATATATATACTTTATTTATTGAATAAGGATATAAACTGGCAGCGCCGATTGAGTGTTGGGCGACCTAAACCGGTGGTCAATGCCGGGACTTGACGACGAATCATCACGACTGATAATACTTGTCACGTTCTATTGGATACAATTGGAAACATTCAATTGGTCGTTTAAAAGAGTTCTCACTAAAATGAAGCTATTTTATCAGCTTTCACACGAAATATCTCAAAATTATTACCTTACGACTGATTACAGCGCTCAAAACTGGCACATTCAGGCACGCGCAGATTTCATGGCGATCATGTTGGTGCCAAACGTATAGCAAGCCGTGGTTGCGAAGTAAGTAAGCTTTTCCAGAGAGCATGTCGAGATTGAGTGCAGGCATAAATGACTTTGTCCCAGAATGACTTGATGATCGATACTAAGAATTGTAGATCTCGGTGAAAAAAAATTCTTCCAATGGAACATAGTCACTGAGATGAAGTCTGGTTTCGGAGTTAGAGTGAAATTACTACCATTTGTGGTACTGGTGTTTTTACCCCACATAGGAGCACAAAATGTGCAATTGCGAGACAACCAGTCCTCCTATACAGAAACTAAGCACACCGACGTGTTCCTGAGTGTGAAAATTCTGCTTCCTCCGAAGAATATATAAGGCCCGTTAGAAGATGCGACACGGTTCTTTAGAAAATAATTCGCAAAAAATGAAATTATTTTATTAACTTTTACAACCAATACCTCAAAGTCATAACCCTAGCGCTTCACACCGCTTAAAACTAACACACTTAGGCAAAGGCGCATTTTATGTGCCACGTACCTAAGTGTGTTAGTTTTAAGCGGTGTACCAAATACATGGCAATGTGAGCCGTGATTGCGGAGTAATCGAGATCGAGTGCACGTATAAATGACCTACTCCATCGATAAGTCACTCTAGGTTATTTATGCATGCGCTCAATTTCGACATGCCCTCCAAAAAAATCTTAATTACTCCGCAACCACGGCTTACATTGTCATGTGTTTAGTGCTGATGATGATTGAAATGATCGCCATGAAATGTGCGTTTGCCTCAATGTGCTAATTTTGAGCACTGTGATTGGTCACAAGGTAACTATTTTGAGATATTTCGTGTGAAAGCTAATATAATCACTTCATTTTTTGCGAATTATGTTCTAAAGAACCATGTCGCATCTTCTGGTCGGCGTTCTATGTTCTTCAGAGGAAGAAACAGGGGGGTTGAAAAATGTTGCTTCAAATTTTTTAACGAGCTCTACAATTCCTTATATCGGTTACAAATTCTTTCAGATACACCCTGCATACTTCCGACTGTATTTATAATAGATTTGCCATTCAAACGGCAACTAAATAGAACACAAAAACGATTTGAATGATGTATTTTAAAATTTATTTATTTTTGTCACTATGCAATTTAGTATAATTTAATCAGCAATAAGTTGCTGGTAAGTCTTATTTATCTTCTTGCGCAGCATTTATGAGCTCCGGAACTTCCGGAGTTCCGGCTCCAGGCCCGTCGTTTCAAATCGTCCTGCATATGCTCGATGCGGCTCAAATTATAAGAACATGCTGGCCACTGCGGCTTCTGCAAAAACTAAAACTTACCACGATAACTGTTGTTTGTCGTAACTGGATCTTTGTGAAACAAAGCCACACTAAAACAATTAAAATGTTCGGTTAGAAAAATATGTGCGCATTCAAATTAAACCATAAGCAAATTCGTATGATTTTACGCATCAAACAAATACGAACGATTTTTCTCTTCAAACAAATACGTGCGATTTTACTCCCTAATTTAAAGACACTACAAAGAATACGACTAACGAGAGAATATGGTCCTCAGCTGTGACAACTCGTACAGTGGAATTACATTTCCAAAAATTGGTGTTTGAAAATCTTGATCTCCAAAATGCCCCTCGCTCAGCAAGACCCTCTCGGTTTTAACAAACTGAAAATTGTTCGAATTTGAATTGGCAATCTTTATGTATTTAACTTTCGTCAACCCTCAATATATATATATATATATATTAGAGATAGAGAAAGGTAACTCAACAACTTGTTTTGCTGGGGGCCGCCTGAAGTTCTGATCGCTAGGATAGTTGCTACTCCTGAAACCGTTCGGGAGATACCTGGTGCTTTTGAACACGTGTAACGAGGGCTTCGCCATCGCTACCGAATGTGCTTATTAGCTAACTGGCATTCGTTTGAGCAAGATTTAGATTAGAATTAATATTTTCATGTGGTTCTACAGGTTTGACGAGCATGTTAGTTGCATGTATGTACTCACATCTGATGTGGCCATCGGAATACTTGAGTTACTTTGCAACTACGGACGGCAGCTACCAGCTGGATACCAAAATGATTCACTTAATATGTATGTTTATCTAAAAATGTTGGCTGTGCACGCGTAATGGAAATATTTCAACAACTTGCACGTAAAATTCCGAACATGCAAAAGTGGAACAATAACATTTTGCGGACTCTTCTTAACATTACAATAGTTTATGTTCCAGGTAAGGCCAAGTATATTTCAGGTAATGTAGAATTCATTTTTCCGTATGCTTGGTTTTTCAATTGAGTAATGCGTTTTCTCACAATTGTGCATTTGATAAACTTTATAAACTCATATCGGGGTAAATAAAACCCCAAAATCACAAATCTTTTTTTTTTGTTTCACTCATAGAAAAAAATATCTTTGCTCTTTCCCCATTTTCAATGGCAGACATGATTTTCTCACCGTGTTTGACCATACTCCTGCGTTTAGTTCTATGTTTCACGTGCACCCTGTATATATATATATATATAAACAGATAGGTAAGGTAAAACTGAGATGCCACCAACAGAATGGCTAATATAATTTATTGATGCGGCGGTTCCTGTTCGTCTACGAATATCATACGCTGGCCAAAGGTGCTTTTTACTATGATTGTAGCGGAAGCGATCCTTTCCTTCTTTAGTAACGGTTATTAGCGATTTATTGACAGAGACAGTAAGCTACATGCAAAGTCATGTTTTTTCTGGTTAAAAATTATTTCGATTTTTCGAATAAAAGCTTTCTACTAGGTTGCAAAAAAGTATATATATATATATATATATATATAAACAACAGATTGATTTTATTTCACGTAATTATATATAATATAATTTAAAACGTGTGTATTTAGATGAGTCTCCCAGCCAAATAATATATATATATATATATATATATATATATCGAAATAACTGTCGAAAATAAGGTATGCATTTCTAGCTAAATACGGAAGTAATTACCGTTTGTCCTAATCGATGTGATTTCTATGACAACCAAGTATTGTGAAAGCAATAACTGTAGAAGTAGCACTGCGTTAAATCGTCCGGGTGGCTCCGACTTAAGGAAGTCGATATATTTATAAATAAGCCGAACGATTCTGTCTGCTTGGCGACTTCCTTGTAATTGCTAGGATGCATTTCTAAATTTTACCCCTTAAATGCGTGTCATAGTGTTTCCTGTCTATAACAAATCGGGGTTACATTGAAAGCCGTGCTAGGCTATACGATTTTTCATGACGAAATCTCATTTGAATATGACTGCATACATTCGGTTGTATAGAAAAATCGATGATTTGCCACATGTGCAATCGGACTAAAATATAACTGTTTTAATATATATGTTATATTCAAAACAGTTACCTTATTTAAGAAGATAAGTTGTTGACAGGGAGTATAATAAAGGTGCCAAACAGACCATTTAGATTAACGTCATTTATGCGTGAGAAATCTATTTACAGGGCTAAACTGCGACTTTAATCTCGTTGAACATGTTTGCTATCGAAACATTGGTATTCTTCGATTAATATTATTCCGCGATTTTAGAGTGAAAATCGTTGATTTGTTTCTGTAGCTTCAGGCGTTGTCACACCTAGCACCGAAGGTTTCTTCGCTAGGTTCTGGTGTTTACCATAAACATTATTCTCCAAATCACCATTGGCAAGTGCGTTTGTATACAAAGCTTTTTGTGAAGATAGCGACAAATTACGACAAGTGTTATTAGCAAAGAACTTTATATTTATCTCCAATTTTAACAAATCGTTTATAGTTTTTTTTTAATTTGCAAAACACGATAGCTTTGAAGTAACTAAACTTTTATGCTGATTTTTATTTTACGGGCATTACATGCATGAAGTTAAGAGTAGAAGCGGAAACGTTAAATTACATTGAGCGTACCTAAACATGTGTGCATGCCTCCAGGCCAATAATGTATGTATTGCGTAGAAGCTTGACTACATGTATGCCTTGCTCTATATATTATACGCTGTATATATAAGGGGTGTTTAGATCAGACGGTTCAAAACGTCATTACAACGAAACTATTTGAAATTTTTATTTGCCGCTCTGGGATAACGCAGTGAGACATCAGGGTTGTGAATGAAGTTTCTGGCGTGATTGTGAGCATGAGCGGAGTCCTGTGCATGACGAAGGAGGTAAACAGGCAGTTATGTGACCCCTCTATTTGACGTGGCAGTAAGTGTGGGGATATCATGGCATTTCTTTTCTGCAAAATTGAACGATTAAGGAACAGCGAGGTGTTGTCAGACTTCTGACTACGGAAGGTGTTCAACTGTATAATAAGCTATATTATATATCGCTGGATGGTGGTCGTATACGGGGAAGGCTATGTATTCTGCAAGTCAGTGAGAGATTGGAGTGCCCATCTTCGTAAAGGCCAGGAGAATTTAAGTCATGAATCAAGACGAGATCAGGCGAACACTGTAATCACGGCGAACCTGGTGAAAAGTAATCAGCGTGTCACAAAGCGAATGTTAGCAGCAATCGTAGGGTTCAGCGTTTTGTTTGCATATACACATACGCAAAGCCAGCTTTATTACCACACAAAGCCTACAATTTATCGCGGTCATATACGTGTTGTTTCCAGTATGTTTATTCCTTCCATACGAACGTAACTAGTCGCCAAATAGGCGAGAACTAATGGAATTTGCATGCGCCAATTTGCCCATCCGCTAAGCAAACAGTTCGCTTACGAATGGGCCAGAGCCTTTCGAGCAATTGATCGCTGACTCGTTAGGTTATTAGAGCGTACATTAAAAAGTGTCCTAGCAATTTGCATTTGGTAAGTTGACGTAGAGCAAGTTTATTGTTTGCGTGAGAAGTGGGTCTATACTAGGGACAACATCAGAGTCATGGGATATTTGGTTACGGCAACGAGATCAAACCTCTATCCTCCCGGTGGTGATTCCAAGTAGAGAATCGGTTGAAGATATTTAAACAGTGAAGGTCCAACACCCAAGTTCTCTTGACTTTTTTTAACTACAGGGAATCATCTTCTACAATTGTTTGCCACCTGGTTCTACGGCTAATAAGGAATTCTAAGAAGATTGCGCGAGAGCATCCGACCCAAGAGGCCTGAACTCTGGGCAAAAAACGTTTGTATCCAATCCTCTATCATCAATACCGACAATGCACCGGGCACACAGTTACTAATTTATTAGTGATTTATTATTCGATGAACAAAACGATTTCTATGCCCCAATTTCTGTACTCGCCAGACCTGGCTCCGTGTGACTTTTTCTGTTCCCACGAAAAAAACTATTTTTAGGGGATGACGTTTTAGGGAGTAGAAAAGATAAATAAAAATTCACAGAAGCAATTCCACTTAATTTCGAACAACGCGTTTAAAAAATGTTCGAGAAGTGGTAATGAATGCGAGGTAAGTGCATTGCAGAGTGCTGGAGCTACTTCAATGGGAGCAAAAACACTTTCGAAGTATAAATACATATTATTTGTTTATAAATATATATTAGAACTTTAAGATATGCCATAGTACATTGTATCTCCATATATACAGCTATGTGAGCCGTAAAGACACACTCATTTTGCAAGTGAACCTCCCTTATAGAAGCCTCCCGTAGAAGCTAAAGTTTTAAGCACTTTTTAAGATCGCAAACCGATAGCCCGCTTTGCTTAGTACGTCTTGATTTTAAAATCTACGAAAAAAAGCTAAATGGAGCCTAAACTCAACACGCGTAAATTACACCGTTCTGATGAAGATTGCTTCACCTCTATCAAGAACCTGTTTTTAGGTTAAAACAAAGTTAGATTAAAAGGCAAAACTCTCACAAAAACAGTTTTTGCGGTATCAAGCAATCATCTATAATCTATTATTCTGAATTCTATTGTACCTATGTATATATATATATATATATATATATATTTATATATATAATATTTTTTTATTTATAAGGCATTTGTGTGCGATACAATTTCTGCTATTACCCAAACGTTCTAGGTAGACGTGTTTTATTTATAATAATAATAATAATAATAATAATAATATTAATATTAATAATAATAATAATAATAATAATAATAATAATAATAATAATAATAATAATAATAATAATAATAATAATAATAATAATAATAATAATAATAATAAGAACAATTATTTTAAATAATGCTATTAATAATAATATTGCTCTGCATCTATCCTTGCATATACAGACTAGCTTCACAGACACACTTTGGAGCATTTCTTGGTTGACATTAGCTTTCCATGTATCTTTATTAACCAAACATGCGCAATCTTGAGTCTTGCATAAACTTGCCAAATAAGAGGAACAGGGTTTATTACAGGAGTTTATTACGGCGTCGCATCTTTATTAGGACTTGTGTATTTAATTACGGGGTGTGATGCCCGACGTAATATTTGTGCACTTATTATTCCTATTTATCCGAGGATTATGCTATTATTAAGACTATCGCTACTGGAACTTGAAATAGCTATGCAGCGGTGGCGAATAAACTACACTTCTTGGAGAATAACGTTCAGAAAGACATGGTTAAGAAGAAATAAGCTATACACTTAGCTATAGTTTTTGCTGTCAAGCCTAATTATGTGTGTTAGTTAGAGTGCGTAATCACTGCGTTGCTCTACTTGACTCTACTATTGAAACAAATATTCGTCTACGCTTTATTTTAAGTTAAGACCATTAGTTGGCCATGGCCCACTTCAGAGAGGGGAGACCTGGGTTCGAGACTCAGACTGGCCACTCTTAAATTGGTTGGCATGGTTTCCAATTTAGACAAGGTAAATGCCGGCAAAAAAGAAAAGATGAACTGTGCAAACGACGGTTGAAACATTGTATAAAAATTATATGCACTTCATTCAAGTTTGATATAAATCGGTTTGGTGGTAAACCTGACATTTGCGGCACGCCTTCACATGCATAATGTGACATAGCACGTTATGCCATATGCATAGTGTGACATAGCACGCTGATGTCGTCATTCGTAAGCGGAATTGGCTTTTTAAGCAAGATAATCTCGCCAGCTATCGCAATAACGTAGCTATTGTGAATTTTGCCAGCTTAGGCTGAGTTAAACTAACAACAACCAGAAGACTCTCTGAACTTATTCATCTCTGTTTCAGTAGTTTCTTAATCATTTTATGTGTGAAACACTGACGCAGACGCTACAACGAACGCTATTGTCCAAAGTCCAGCATCATAAGCGATTTCAAATGGTTAGGCGCAGAAATATCAAAGTATTGCTGCTAAGAGCAGCGCATTGAAACGCGTTGGTGAGAAAAAATCGACTGCACGAGAGATGCCAATGCGAAACGTGACACAAATTAGTCGTTACGCACTTTGCCTACGCGTCTAGAAGATCCTATGGTGGACATACGTATATATATATATATATATATATGTATATATATATATATATATATATATATATATATGTATATATATATATATGTATATAAAGTGTGTTGCAAAAAATTAGCAACTCATGTTTTTGTGTGATAATTTCGGCTTGGTTTATTTGAATAGCTTGATTTTTTAAGCGCATCATGTACATGACGAAACACGAGTATGTTGTTAATTTCGTTGCAATCTCACAATCGGTTCATACGAAAAATAAAAAAGTGTGAAAAAACAGTGTTGCAAAATATTAACAACAATAACGCCTTACGGCGTATTCGATTCTTAGCAGGGCTGTATGACTTATTTGATACTACATATTCTATTTTTGAAACGGGGTTTTCGTCCCTTCTTCTAAATCAAATCGTAAACTTGGTCTTTCATGGAGTTAATGAGCTGTTGTAAGTACGAAAGTGGAATATTAGTCCATGCTTGCTGGACAGCTTCTTTGAGGTCCGACAAATTATCATATTGTCGACCATTTGCGTAGATATGCTTTGCCAAATGTCCCCAAAGATTTTCGATGGGATTCAGGTCTGGACTCAATGCCGGCCAGTCAAAAAGTGGCACTCCTTGTTCTTGAAAAAAGGCTATAGTGCTAGCCGAGGTATGAAACGTGGCGCTGTCTTGTTGAAAAACTGCGTCAGGTCCCCCAATTCTTCTGAAATGGGCTTCTAACTGGGAACCGACGATACGCTGGTACTTGTCGGAATTGTTTCGGTCCACAATCGCGACTAGATCGAACTTCCCATTATATCCAAACGCGCCCTAATATTTCACAGAACCACCACCGGCCACACGTTTCGAGAACCATTTAGGTTCCTTCCGTAAGTCGTGCCAATAGTACTGACAGCCGTCAGGGCCATCGAGATTAAATTTCTTTTTATCCGAGAAGACGATGTTTTTCCACTCGTTATCCCAAGTTTGGTATCTATGCGAAAATTCACGCTGTGCGACAATGTGCTTCGCTTGCACTCGCGGTATAAGCTTCCTTTTCGCGTATCGCACGTTTTTGTCAGAACTTAACACTCGGTACACTGTGGATCGGTGCACTGGCACTCCCAAAGTAGTCCTGATTCTGGAAGAAAACATTTGGTCATGAGTAGCCAACTATATGATCCTTCGCCGATCTCGAATAGTCAAAATTGGCTTACGCCCACTGTTAGATCTGCACCTTTGGTTCCCTCCAGGCTGTAAGAACCTGCTGATGGCGCTCTTATGCCGTCCTAATCTGGTTGCTATAGCAGTTACTGTATGACCGAGCTCAGCATATGCCTCAATTCTTGTATTTTCGTTATCCGAGAGATCCTTTGTACGACCCATGGTTTAAACATACGCTTCGCCGTTAGTTTGGAACAACGACTAAGCTGTAGAACATTTTGCAGCTATAGAACGATTGATTTAGCTAGACAATATTCCTGACATTTGATCCCCGGGATCGAATATCAGCTGTAGTATCGACTATCCTCTACAAACAAGAGCTGTGTCGTTAGCATGTTATTGTTGCTAATATTTTGCAACACTGTTTTTTCACACTTTTTTATTTTTTGTATGAACCGATTACGAGATTGCAACGAAATTAACACCATACTCGTGTTTCGTCATGTACATCATGCGCTTAAAAAAAATCAAGCTATTCAAATAAACCAAGCCGAAATTATCACAAAAAAACATAAGTTGCTAATTTTTTGCAACACACTTTATATATATATATATGTATATATATATATATATATATATATATATATATATATATATATATATATATATATATATCTTTAAATAATACACAAATCTCTTTTTTTTATAAGAGGGGCATATATATATACGTGTGAGATACGCTTCTATTGCATGCTGGCAGTTCTAAGCCCTAAGAGCTGCATGGCCAGAGCGTGTTGACCCGAATTTAGCCTTGTGTGCCATCAACGTGATGGCTGTCGTAGTGATTGAGGTTGCTGTGGTTGTTGTTATTGTTGCTGCTATTGTTGTTGTCGTCGTCGTCGTCGTCGTCGGCGGCGGCGGCAAGGTCTTCGAACGGTCTATCATTGAGCGATTTACAGGTCTTCACGATGCACAGCCGTGTCTCGTTGCGCATAGCGCACTGCGCATTGTGATTGGACATCCGCCACGACAGGCCCTGCCCACAGGGCGAAGAACACTCCGTCCACTCGGTTGCCTGCCGTACGCAGCCTGGAACACCGGCCATTTTGAGGTTCGTGTTGTCACATATCCACTCTCGGCAGCAGTCCCCTGCGGTCAGAAAACCAGTTCAGAAGCCGGATAAGGACGCATATTGGACGACGAACGCTTCCTTAACGCCTTCCTGGCGTCGTCCGACGAACGCGAGGACCTTCTTCCTTCGGACCTTCGTGCGTCCGACGAATGCGTGCGGAGCAGGAGTATAAGAGAACACAAAACAGCTACAGGCCGCACACATTTGAACACATCGCACAATTCTATCGTATGGTGTATTTGCATCGGATGTCGCGAGTCCCAAATAGAATACGTACTTCGTAGTTTCTGCCTAGACAAACAGGTTTAGTTGTGTAGGCAGATTTCAGAAGGCACTCCATCTTACGCGTTCTGGTGAAATATGTCTATTAACTAATAGCGCAAGAGGTTCTATGGCGCATATGGGTTCGAGAAAACTGCATTGACCGAAATAAGGTTTGATCAATTCTGTTGTATCAAGTTGGCTGCTCTGGTAAATAAAGTAAAATATTTTGAAGAGGTACTTCTAATATTGTCTGACGGAGAAGTTTGTTTAATTGGGTTATAAGATGTTACATTACCCAGAATTGTCTTTCTACACGCGCGCTAGTTATTGGCGCTATGGCGCTTTAACAAACAAAAAACACAATGTCGGCATTGTTGGGCGTCGCTTGGCACATACGACGGGTAATCCCTCGAGCAGGAGCCTTTCTATTACGGCGTTTTGCCATTGATTTAGAGTGTGACAATACAGTAACAATCCTGGGAACAATGCGTAAGTACAACGAGTCAGGCCTGCAGACATTGCAAGCTTTAGCGGATAACAGATACCAGGACGCGGGAGTAGGGGACATAAACACACGTGCATAGGGAACAATTGTTAGCCTCACACAGAGTTTCTAAAAAATATTTTTTTTTAGCTTAATATAGGCCAAAGACACAAAATGGTCAAGTTGTCTGAACGTTATTGCGTTACGTCAGTCAGCATCCGCTGACTTTAGAACGGCTTTGCGCGGAGGACGACAAGCGCCCGGACGGGGTGATAAACCTTTTAAGCGGAATAAATTGCTAGTTTGTGTCACTATCGTTATTGACTCGCTAACGTTTTTTTATGGTTGGCGGCTGACTATGCAGCCTATCTTGATGAGTATTTCCACATTTGACTGGTGGCAACGGGTAAGTTGTAGAAATACTCATCAAGCGGGTATTGCCACGAATTCTGCCCCACTCGCGTTCGAGGCCGTGGGTTTTCCTGGTATTTAAAATGTGCAGCTGATTCGCGTAGCTAGCAATCTTTTGAATCCTTTTTTTGAAGCTAAAATATTATCATTCTTCCTTAAGCTGCAAGTAGATCTCCACATGCAACGTTAATATGGCACCTTTATTCGGAGTGATCATCTGAGGTGGTCTGAGCCAAATCTAGATAATTAGCCTGCATTTTTGCTTGACAAATTGTTTTGCCCGTTCCCCATCTTCTAATGCATATATATTGCTAAGACAAGTTGGCAAAACAAAAAACATAAAAAATATATATATATATATACTTCTTAAATTGTTTGTTGTATCTGTTTTTTGTCTTGCCAGCATGATTGAATCCGTCTGTTTTTTGGTGGTATAACGCATGCCATATACAATAACGCGTACCGTGCTTGCATGTCGACGTACATAACATGTTCCACCTGTTATGCATTGGCACTGAAAAGGAACTCCATGTTAAACGATACAGCACACCACCAATAGGATACAAGTACATCGACATCAGTAAGAGGAATGCAATTAATAGTAGTAGTTCTGTAACAATAGTTCGTAACAGTAGTATAATAAGGCTGCGGTTACTATTCCACGGGAGACTCGAGGGCATCGGAATTTTTGCGTCAGAGGCTGTCGCTCGACATTCAACGAGGAAACGCAGCATCTGTTCGGGGCACATTGTCGAACTGGGCTAATCCTGGGTTAGAGAACCCGTGACTACACATTCATGCGGAGACAATTGTTCACTCCAATGTGCTAACATAAAAAAAGTTATATAAATAAATATAAATTAGGTAAGTATAATTAGGTATAATAAAATAATAATAATAATAATAATAATAATAATAATAATATTAATTAGTATAATAAGGTAGGTAAAAAAATACCTCCTTCTAGCGGCCAGCTCAATGAGGCGACAGGTCACGGCGACATGGACGAAAACCGTCAATCAAAAAGCGAGCAACAACGACAACGGCAGAAATGATTCTTACCGGGCGCCAAATAGACGAGACGGGAGTTAACACACTGGCCGGACGGTCGCGTAAGCTCACGCGCGCACAGGTTGGCACAGGCGACCGTTCCGTTCTGACAGGAACACTGATGCCGACAGTCCGGGCTGAACACCGAGTTGTCCCCGTACGTCTTGCCTCGCACTACACACCCCAAACGACGCTGCGCTGCTGCAATGGCACACACACGCACACATATATATATATATATATATATATATATATATATATATAAGATTATTTATTAATTTGTACTAAGCTTTAGGGTTACAAGGATATATATATATATATATATATATATATATATATATATATATATAAGAATCTTTATTAATTTGTACTAAGTTTTAGGGTTACAAGGATATATATGTCCTTGTAACCCGAAAACTTAGTACAAATTAATGAATAATCTTATATATATATATATATATATATATATATATATATATATAACAATTATTTGCGGGAAATGCGACAAAACCGGCAGAGCAGGTCAAACCGCACACCGATAGCGGACCTGCCCGCCCCGGGTAATGTGAGGCATGATTTCGAGACCGAGTAGACACATATGCGCTGTGTTGGTAGATTTAAAGGCAGCGTTTGACCTAGCACCGAGCGAAAGACTAGTTGAAGGGTTAGACAAAGCGAAGCTGCCGGGACAATTGTTAAGACTGCTTACTAATAGTTTAAGGCAACTTAGGATGATACTTGACAACGAGGTAATAAGTACAGCGGAGCAGGTGACACAGGGCTAGCGCAGTTTACGGTCGCTTGAGTCCGTTGCTGTTTTCTGTGCTTCTCGGAGGGCAATTCAGGCAGGTGACAATGGGTTGAGCCCGGGAGTGGGCCAGAATGGCACTGAACGCAGACACGTGGTTATTTTTGCAGTTATTTCAGAGTGGAACAGCAGCGGTGCAAATACTTTGATTGTAGTTCCCTCAAGAGCGAAGCAAGCCATGAACCAGAACCAGATGATTATGTTTATGGAAGAGAAGCGTTTGACTGTAGACTGGCAAAAAACTGTGACAGTCAAATTTCGACGAATGATCGTCTTACTTAAGACATACGTAAAGTTAGTGAATAAATTCACGTATTTGGCTAATAGCTTATCAACAAGCGGCAGCAGTCTTCGAGGCCACGTGCAAGTAAGAATCAGGAAGGCCTCTATGGCAGCAAGAGCGGCGGTCAAAAGTAATAATGCTTTAGTAATGCAAATGCTATCAGTACAGGTGGCAGTTGCCCTTTTCGAGCTAAATATAGTGCCAAATGTCACGTCACGTCCGGATTATCACTAATCTGGAATAAGCGAGGAGGCGGGTTACGTTTGGCAGACGGGTTCTTCAATTAGGTAAGGGGGTTCGGCTTATCAAATGCGTGCAGGAATAGGATTGTCATGTGCCAGAAGGTGGTCCGCTACACTAACAGAAGATTACAACATAAATGGGATCTATTGAAGATAAGTGCTTTTGACGCACATATGCAGAACTAAAAGATACCAATAGGCGAGCTTGAATGTGAAATATGGGACAGCGGCCCCATATTTCACTATCAGCTTCGCCTATTTAGTATATTCCTCCTATATATAGTGGAACGCTAAATGGCGGGCAAAAGGAGCAAAAGATAGACCGTTAACGACGGTTTACGAATTTCATCACGCACTGATCAGCAAGGAGGGCTTTATTGTGTGCTATGAACCCATGTGTGTATCATACATGTAATTCACCCTTAATTACGTTTATATTACACACATAGGTTTAATTAAAATTCATATTCATATATGAGTATGTATACATGTTTACATGATGCAAAGATTGTATCATTCGAGTAAACGACTTCAATGCATGCTTGCATGCAAATCTACTCCTTAGATGTACTATCCTTCGATTAAGCAATCCCTGCAACGGGTTTCCTGCGTGAAAACTATTATATTTAACGCACACATGTCACATTCATGAACGCATACTTGTCAAAAATGCGAATGCCCTCCGAGTTAACAAATCTCAATATGTTTTAGGTTGTTAAGCAACATGTATGCATGTAAATGAATGTATAGACTCTCATACGCTGGTCTTTTAATAGATGTTTATTGATTGCATATATAATCTGGAGAGTCTCACATCAGAGACCCACTACACAGACGTACATCTTATGCTTTCAACGATTTTAACATCCGATATGCTCACAACTTGTACATGTTTCGCTGATCATTACAATAGTTGTCCCATGCTGACTTACATCATCAGACCGCTAGAATTGACAAAATTTCACCAGATTGGCAATTCTGCTCTTAGCCATTCGTGTTGATAGCACGTTTCCGTAATTACCAAGCTTAGCGACGGCCTTAATCCATTGTACTGTTTCCATTTCGTATTTCCTGCATCCAGTAAAGACGTGTATAGCGTCATCATATTTGCTACATTGCTCGCAGATGGGTGATGATTTTACTCTAATTTGGTTGAGCGTGCTTCCGCTTAGACCCTTGGTATCTCTCATCTTAGACGGTGAACCATAACAGCACATCTACGGGAGGCCCCGCTTAAGTCACACAGCCCTGCAATATTTATCCCAATTCTCATATTAACACGCTTTTGTGATATGCCGTTTGCCAGTTCATCCATCTTCGACAACTGTGTTTCCACACTTTAGCCTTGACATGACTTGGGAAAGGCGCCACCAGGCATAGGCGATCCACCTTTTTCATCTATGGGGCGTTTCTGACGACCTTGTCAGCTGCTTCGTAGAGCGTATCTGGCGACCTCGATGCTGCTGATCATCCCGCAGCAAGCAAGTTTAGATAAATGATCGTATCCATGAAAATACACGTGCTAAAAATGATATTCTTTAAATATCTTATTTTAGCAAATCGCCTGTCATAATAAAAGTCTAAAAATGTCTATTTCAAAAGCCAATCTTTCTTCATACGAGCAAATTTTAACACATTTACCTGCCGAATCAAGATTTTAAAATGCCTGCTGAATAGAAGCAGTAGGGCAGTAGATTATTCAATTCAATTCAATTCAAAAGCGCCTTTATTGAGCCAAAAGGGTGGGCATATTGTATAATTGCAAGTGTATATTTTATTATGTCGAGTTTCGGTAGATTCTTGCTCAAAAACGTCGTCGGCGGGAGGGAGTGGGTGCGCGCTTGAGCTGAAGTGCGTATTTCAAACTATTGTACATCAATTGTTATTTATGGCTCCACCGCAATTTGCAGAGTATGCAGATCAACTTTCTGTATCACTGTTTGGCCTTTTTGAAAAAGTATGGTGTCATTACGTTTCCTTCATTAGACACCAGACTGACGACATTTACCTAAATTACAAATTTGCTTGATCTCTTAATGTGGAGATCTTCTGAATTGCGAGCAATTTCGCCGGTGACATTTGCTTCTGTGGTGAATATCTTATATTCTTGAACGTTTTAATGCCTCTTGAAGATAAAAATAATTTGTTTGAATGAGTATCTTCTTGTCAGAGAAAAAAATTGAGCGCAGTCTGCTGCTTTATGCTTAAGGGGACCCGGAGGCACTCTATCGGCCTCAGAGGGATTCTGTTTGAACTTTATGGCATAAGGCTGACACCTGATCTTCTCGTGAACAATTTACCCAAGGGTTTTGCATATATCGAGTATAAGAATTAAAGCGTGCATCGAAGTAGAGTAATCTCCAAACAGCAGATCAAACAAGTGTTCTGGAGACCTCGCACGCTGCTCGATCGTAAACTGTCCGCTCTGCTGTGTAGAAATCGTAGGAATTGTTTAGAAATAAAAAAAAAGTCTTTTACACCTGCTTACTCAATCCCCAATCTCGTAAACTCTTGTTTTCGGAAAGCAAACTATGCACGTATGTTTGTAAAAACGCATACTGGACACGTTCAGACGGCCCGCCAAAGGCTTAACCTGGTTTGGCCCTACATACGTATATGCATATAATCCTGTACGATACTTTTGCAGTGGTGTTGGACTACCGGTTGCGATATATTCTCAAAGAAAAGTAGAATCAAGGAGGGGAATACCTCTAGAATAACGTGGTTGGTCGAAGAAAGAAGGATGAGCATCTTTCAAGAAAAAAGAAAGCTTCTACAGGTAAGCTCCTCTCTAGCGTGTGCTGAGAGGTTGTCGATGATTAGTATTGTATATACCACACCGACGTATGCTCAGGTAGGTTACAGCCGATAAGGGAGGAGCATAGGCCACGCGGGTTGTGGTCCTTTGGCGACCGGATAATGTATCCTTACTTGCCAACTAATTGTGGACGTCATAAAGAGTGCGCTGCGCTTTTATGTACGCAGTCATATCGCCGCGCTTTCTGACAACAACCTCTACACATTCGTGTTAATATCAGTAGAAACAGTAGTAGTTAACAACAGTCGAGCCCGGTGGCGTGGTGGCTTAACTCTGCGCCAAGTCGCAACCGGAGTAGACACTAGATAGGTGCAGCGCGGGTTCGAGCTCTACCGTTGCACATTTGTATTTATGGGGGTCCGTCTAAGAAGCAATGTGAAAAACAGTTCCGTGGACGTTAAATCTTGGCTGAGGGTCAGCCCGAAATTTTTTTTAGATGTAGACAACAACCTCTACAACTTTATTTATTCTTTTAGTAGTTGTAGACAACTACAATATTATTTATTCTTTTAGTAGTTGTAGAAAAAAAAAGAGAGTTGTTTTAGAAACCTCAAGCAGGAAAAGGTGGTATAAAATGGACAAGTTATTTTCTTACTCATCTCTTAGTGTCTATTACATTATCTGTCTATTGCATCATCCTATTATCTAATCGGTGTCATTAGAGCTGCATTACGACATCATAGTTTAAAGTACAAACGCCCGGTTGAACTTTAATGCCGGCTTGCGTATGTCACGCAACCAAGATATAGGAATGAAGCATTCATCAGCGGCCATGCTGCTGCCACGAAGACTAATAGAGAAACCCTAGATATATCAGCATGTCCGGCCGTAGGTGCATTTAAAATGTATCGCACGGCGATTCCAAGCCTGTAGGAAACGAATGGTGATCTAAAATTAGAAACAACCTCGTAAGAAATGTCTTGAAATATAGGAAGAAAAAATACTGTAATAGGAACACAATGGTATAGCCCGCCTCTAAGCTTGTACCTAAATTTAAACTAATATTTGGTTAACATTGTTGCATAAACCGGCAGGGAATATAACCTCAGTTTGTTCAATATGATCTTTATTCCTTTGAATAATCGTTGTGGTTTGAAGGCTAAACGGCTTACAAGCCCGTTTCAAAACCTTTGTGTGCTTATAGAAGCTCACCAGTAAGACTTTTTGTTGCTTAGAGAGAATAAGCGAGTCTATTGTATATTTTTTATTGTTTTGCTATTCCAAAAAGTGCGTTGGCATAATGTCTGACTCGCTAAAAGTAACACGAATGCATGTACATAAGCCGTAATTAGTTTCGCACAAAACGAAAACATATTTTCAATTGTAAGCAAATCAGCGGTCGTTCTCGTGTATATATATATATATATATTGAAGGCATGCAGCTTCATGCTTGCGAAAATGAAACCTCCAGCCAGCAGCAAACAGTGCCGATCAAGTTTATTAGCCTTATTGGCCTAGAGAGATGCTGCTTGACCTTTGTGAGACTTGTATTTGACCTATTCATGAACAATCCGATTAATGGAAGCACAGGCCAACTAAATGTTAGTATCTTCTTAATTTTGCATCTTTAACAGCCGTGTGCGCAGCTAAAGTGCAAAAAACGATGCTTTTACTGAGGTATGTTAGACGCAAAGAGCATCGACAATAAGCATATTTTCGCTGAAATTCCAGAGACGCATGTCCTTGATACGCCATGGTTGATTTGCGTTTGAGTTCTTTAACGCACTCTATGTCTGCAAGCAAAACTGGTGGATGATCGCATATCTGATACGACGGGCAGATTGCCAAAATGTGCCAATTTAAATTGAAGGCTTGATGTATGAGTGTATGCTTTTAGGCTGAGTGAAGCAAGAATGGAAATCATTTATTCAACAATTTAATTCAACAAGGTACGATTGCAAACTTGCCGAAGGCACAGCTGAGGATTCGCTAAAAAAATCAAAGCGTATCCTTTGATACAGGATAAGAAAAGTATCGTTTGCCCCCTGCTTCAGGATAAGAAAAGAGAAACACTCAACTTTGAACCAAGTTTGCACATAAAGCGCGCAGCTATTCAATCGGCAGTGAACTGGATTAGGCAGCTTGCCCCCCCCCCCCCCGATGTGCGAACCGGGCTGCTGTCATGCCAGGTTGCTTCGGTTGGCGAAGAAGTCCAGACACGTAACAAAGCTTGACAGGAAAAGGGAATAGCTGTGCGCGCATCAAACCTTGGCTGACGACGGAAATGATCTGCAGACAAATAAGTGCATAAGCCAAGAGGCGAGAGATAGCGTAGAGAGGATATATATATATATATATATATATATGCTGTCGCTTCTGCTGTCGTCCCTATAGCTGTTGAGAGAGAGAGACTATGTGAGAGAGAGAGAGCGCGAGGAAGAGATAGAGAGAGATAGAGCGATACGAACTGAGAGGAAAACTGGAGAAAGCGGGAAGATCGCCACGACCAGACATCCGACATTGTCGCGCCCGGCAGCCGAGAGGAACTGCCGGAAACGTACTCATATATACGACAGACAGGTTGCATTGAGCATCGCTTAACAATGCACCAGCGTTTAGCATACTCGGACGCGCGCGTGCACGTCTCTGCAAGCTTTTCTCTCTCTCTGAAGCTCTGATTTTTCGACTGCGCTACCGAGCGCTACAGAGCTGCGTCGGCGTCGGCGGCGGCCGTGTCTCCAACTTTGTTGCCGAGCGGGCGACGTCTGGGCGTCACTGGCGTCGATTTTGTCACCGCGCTCCTCACTTTTAAATCGTGCAGAGAATTCGCAGCAGAGGTTGACTGAGCTACTCTCTAACTCTCTTCGCAATCGCCGTTGTCGTTTGCAACAACAACAACAGCAGTAGCACCAGCAGCAGCGGGGCATAGCACAGTCGCCCCGCGAACAACAAGTGCGAAAGCCAGAAACTAAACCGGCAAAAGCTCGACTACTATACTCACGATCAGTATAACAGTGTCGACGAGAACGGAAGGGTGAACAGTATACAGGTTTGAATACAAAGTAATGTAGCAGTGTATTCGTATTGGCTGCATAGTTTCCGTGTTATATATATATATATATATATATATATATATAGTCTATAGATATATATCTATATATAGATATATATATATATATCTATATATAGATATAGATTTATAAATCTATATATATATATATATATTTTAAATATATATATATATATATATATATATATATATATATATATATATAAAATATATATATATACATGATTGATTGATTTATTGTTCGCTTGGCATGCATACCTAAATACACATGTCACCCTTTTATATCAGGGGCGCTTAGAGCGGCAGCATATCATAGCGACTTCACCCTTTTGCGTATGGTCTGCACATGCGAAACGTCCATTGTACATCGACATGGCAATATTTCTCCCGCCATGTGTATAGCCTTTATAAAACAAAAACCTAAGACGCCTACTTGTTAAAATGCACCTTGTTCTGGTATGTAAATAGTATATATTTATTTATCCTTATATTAAACATATAGTACGCAAACTAAAGAAGCCTCCACAACAAGTATTTAAACCCGCGATATATAAAACCATAGTCGTGGGCCATCTCCGCTAAACCCTTCTCCGTCAACATATACGTTAGTGTGGAATATTGTATATACGAGGAGAAATTAAAACGTTCTGATGCATATTTTTTAAAGAGGAATTTATTTACTTGGTTTAAAAACTTTTTCGGGCTGGCTCTAAGCCAACATGTAACGTGTACGGGTTTTGGTGTTGCATCGATTTGTATGACAGACCCCATGAATACAAATGTGCAAAGGTATGACTCCAACCTGTGCATGTGTCTTCTTTGGGGAGCTCTCATTTTCTGTTATCAGTTGAAAAATCTGCAACCGAAGTACACGGAATGCTTGTCGAACTTACGGAGAGAGTGCTCTTGTCAGATCACAGTGTTTGAGTGGTTTGAAAAAGTGGCAATTCAACAATGACAATTTCGAATTGAACGACGAAGCACGCGGAAAGCCGCCAAAAAATGGAAGGCACAGGATTGCAACCTCTGTTGGACGTAAATGACACGCTAACACAAAAAGAACTCGTTGCTCAACTAAACGTGTGCCAAGCAACCGTTTGCAGGTGCTTAAGGGCCACGGGGAAGCTCCTGAAGCTCGCACAGTGGGTCCCACATGAACTGAATGAAAGTCGTTTCATCCATCATCAGGATACGTCTTGAAATGTGTTCCTGGCTGATACACTGAAGGACGCCATCATCAATGTCCATCACGGCAGCTTTGTAGCAACGAGTATTTCCTCTATTTGCGCTGCTAAGTAGATTTACAGAACACTTACCTGAAGGACGCAATATGACGTTGTAAAAAGAGACCTCGAGATTACACTAACGGCAATGATTATGCTTTACTATATTTACATGTGCACATAAATCTATGTTCGTTCTTCGGTATTTTGTGCTTTATATACCTTGTAGTATATACATGGTGTAACTTTAAACAAAGCCTCGTTCCGTCCTAGTCCAGTCACTTGCTCTGGGTCGCGGTCAGTGGTCACTATTGACTGTTCGGCTCCGTGCTCCTTTGGTACTAATTTGTCCGATTCCATTCAAATTAACGGCTAATGCCTATCCTACGAAATACCTTGGTACCGCCGATTGTAATTTCCAAGCAATTAGTTATATAGTCGACTGTAGACTTTGATGGCTACCTCAGTGCAATTTACCTTCGAGCCAATCTCAATTCAAGAGATCAGAATAGTGGCTGAACGCATACGACCAGGGAAAGCGCCGGGCCCAGATGCTGTCCCCCCTCAAGCAGTACGCGTACTCCTAAAGAACCATTCAAAACGCATGATGGACACAATTCTCACCAGCGGAGAATACCCAAAGCCTTGGAAAACGGCACGCCTAACCCTTATCCCGAAACCCGGGAAGCCACAAGGAGACCCCTCAGCATACCGCCCTATAAGCATGCTCTCCTGCCTATCTAAGGCAGCTGAGCATATTATTAACGGGCGACTAGTTACAGAATTAGAAGACAAGAAGGCGCTGTCAGAAAACCAGCATGGTTTCCGCGCCGGGCACTCCACACACTCGGCTATCAGCAAAGTTCTAAACATAGCTGAAACACAAAGAAATTCACCTATCGCAAACCGGGCGCACTGCCTGGCCGTCCTTATTGATGTCAAAAACGCGTTTAATACGCTCTCGTGGGACGCCATAAACCAAGCACTTGGAAATAAAGGCGTGTCTCCCTACCTACGACGTATCCTAGCGTCGTATCTAAAGGACCGAGCATCTACATACGATGGGGTGAACTACGCCGTCACTGCCGGGATTCCCCAAGGATCTGTACTGGGACCAACCCTGTGGAACATAACCTATGATGGAGTACTAAGACTGCCGCATCCCCCGGAAGTTTTTTCTATCGCCTACGCAGACGATCTGGCACTGATCGTTACCGCCAGTGACGAGGATTTGCTCGAAGGTACAGCCAACGGAGCCTTGGCGGATATCCGACAACACCTCCGCACGCTTGGCCTCGAACTGGCTTCACAAAAAACGGAAGCAATCCTTCTAAACGGTCTGAAGCGTCCTCCACGCAACCTAAATTTACACCTGGAAGGCCATCCAATAACACCCACGCCCGTGGTCAAGTACCTGGGCGTGATCCTGGATAGAGCTCTCACAGGAACACCTCATGTGCGCTATGCAGCTAAAAAAGCAGCCAAAGCCTCAGCAGAGTTACGGAAAATCCTCCCACGGACCAGAGGAGCAAGCGACTCTCGGCGCCGACTCTTAGCATCAGTAATAGACAGCATCATGTTATACGCCGCACCCGTATGGGAACGCACTACTACAAGAGCTACAACACGTCGCCTTCTCAACAAGACCCAAAGACCTATGGCGCTTAACCTAACACGAGCAAGTCGCACGGCCTCCAGAGCAGCCGTACAGGTACTCTCCAGACAAATTCCCTGGGACTTGAGAGTAAAAGAATTGGCATCAAGAAACCCTGTAACCAACGTTCTGACGGAGGGCACACTAGTCAGCAGAACTGACACACTAAGCGAATGGAGCCAGCAATGGGAAGCAATCCAGCCGGGCCATCCTGGATAGTGGACAAGATCAATACTTCCTGATCTTAAAAAATGGTACAGCCTCAAACACGGCTCGCTTACCTACCCACTCGCGCAACTGTTAACAACTGTTAACCATGACGGTGCCTGTTTTCAGCAGTACTTTTACTGCATCCGTAAAAATGACTCCCCTGTATGCCGCATGTGCAACTCGGGGGAGCCGGATGATGTTAGGCACTGCTATGAGCGGTGCTCCTTCTTCGACACTGAGCGAGAGCTATTGTCCCGGAACCTAGGACTGCAGAACCCCCTGACATGCCAGGCCCTTGTAGAGGCGCTCCTCAAAGATCACAAATCCTGGATTCTAGTAAGAAGATTCGCACAAGGTATCTCTGAGGCGAAAATAACCGCCGCACAAAGCCGAGCAGCCTAAATGGCAAGAAGAGTGGCCAGGCGAAGTAATCTCGAGAAGACAGTACTGCGGCCACCCCCCGTCAAGGGGCAAAGAGGACAACTGGATTTTACCAGTTACCTCTATAAAAAAAAACAAAAAAAAAAAAAAATATATATATATATATATGTATACATGTACATACCCACATGCCTGTGTTTGTGTGCAGAATTAAGCACGTTCACTTTAAACGTATGCATTGTGCGGATATACATCGTGCATGCGTGCAAAAGACGTGTCGACAGTCTGACGAATGCATACATATGCAGGCAAGCTCCACCTCGCGACCTCGCGACGGTGGCCGCAGGCGGCAAAATAAGATCGCTTTAGATACGGGACTTACCGCGACAGATGCCGTGATCGCAGACGAGCTTTCGGCGCGGATCGCACAGCTGGACGTCATCGCACTGTTCACCGTGCTGCCGCGTGCACATCTCGCAACAACTGCAGCCATCCTTTGACTTGGTGACGCCGTGCTGGCAGTTCAACCGACGCTCGGGACAGTTGCACGGATACCGACACCCCGCCGGACGCTGCAATGAGTGAACAGCACGACAAGCAGCTTGATACGGAGTGACCACGACTAAGATACATTTATATATATTATAATATAATCTAATATATTATATATATATATATATATATATATATATATATATATATATATATATATATATATATATATTCATTAATTTGTGTTTATTTTATATGGTGTATACGTGTATAACGAGACAATTGTTACCTCTTACATATAAGCAGTAACTACATATATATGAAAACAAATTTAAAAAAATATATATATATGTATATATATATATATATATATATATATACTCATATACGTATGTATATATATATATATATATATATACTCATATACGTATGTATATATATATATATATATATACTGGCTGTACAATCGTTATTTACAACACCATAATACCGTACGTTGGTGAAAAGAAACTACCAGAAAGATGTTCCACCACACCCACCTTAGAGTCCGGACCTTGACTCCGAATGAAATCATCGAATTTGTGACACTCACTTCGAATAGAGAACACTCTTTCGAAGAAGAAAACTTCGGAAGTTTGTAGGGTCTCAAGAGTCACCGTTACTTTTTTCAAGTGAGACGGCGTTGAGCGATGGGCTAGTAAAGTTTAATTGACTAAAATAAAAAACGTACATAAAACCAATACCTGAAGATACCTCAGAATTCTCAGAAAGCTTCTGACCGGCATGGCCCAATACATGCCACTTGTGCGTGAAAATCACATTCATGTAATATTTATATTTAGTGTGATTTCAAGATAGCTAGCCGTCTGGACTGT
Organism: Dermanyssus gallinae; assembly: GCA_003439945.1. NCBI lineage: Eukaryota > Metazoa > Arthropoda > Arachnida > Mesostigmata > Dermanyssidae > Dermanyssus > Dermanyssus gallinae. Next base: position 3,922 of record QVRM01005731.1, on the reverse strand, counting down.
ACTCACCGGCAACACTGGATCGGGAGATAAACTTAGCCACACTCGGGCATAATCGGTTGCTTCACAGTTAGGCAAAGGTAGAAACATACAATTTTGTGCTGCTTTTTTTGAGAAATTCTGGGCAGATGTCCTATGACTCCCCGAGTAAAACTTTTTTACGTAAAAGATAATCTATTAATGTAATTGTTTATTGCGATGCGGGTGAAGTTTAATTGTGGGCACATGCTACAGATACTCGGCGTCAAGATTCTAGCCATGTTGTCGCACTTGAAGTTCAGTTGGAATAGGGTTATTATTTCTCTAAGTAAACACATTGCACACATCTGTTGTTAAGTGTACGTGCGGATTTATTGTGTATTAAAATAATAAAACATGTAAAAACAAACATAAGTTTAATTTATTTTCGAATCATGTCACTATAAATGTACACTGTAACGTAAGTACCTGTAAAGGTACGTATACATTTGATCAAAAGCGGATGCCAGCGATCTTGGCACTAGGAGTCGACTCGGCGCAGCATATCCGTTTAAAGCAATTTTTCTATGGATTTGCAGATTTGGGTTTAAGTTCTAAGAAATATATATATATATATATATATATATAAATATTTTTTAGAACTTAGCATCAAGACCATAGCGAAAAAAATAACGGGTAACTTTGAGATCAATATTAAGCTTACTTAAGAAGCTCAATTATGTCAGAATCAGTTTCGATCAGATCGAAACAAATTGAAAATAAGCACTATGGAAATATTAATTCACAGGCAGGATTCCTCAAAATCTGACGGACAGGTGACCAAAAAAAAAGTCTTGATGAACGTGACAGGCGACCGAGGGTTCCGATAAGAAACTAGGGTTGAGTAAGACCTTTTTATCCTTTTCTTTTACAAACAGATAGAACGACGAATAGGAGTTATGTTAAGTGCGTAATCGCCAGACATAACGTGAACCACATAAGGTTGGCTTGACTGCATTGTAGAAATCAGAGGCAACGAAAGTTGGCAATATACGAGATATGAAAACGCGCTTCTTAATCATCCTACCGAAGGAACAAGGCCGACGTTTCAACGCACTTGATCCAATGAGGACTGGGCGACTCTCTGTTTTACTTAGATTTCTTTTCCGCTTAATCGAACCAAGGCGGTTACTTGACTTCATTTGTTATTATTTTTGCTGTTGACAGGAATTGAGACACTTTATGATGGTGAATTATATGTGACTGTGTTAATGAACGAGGATTGACAGGATAAGCCAGTCATTTCAATAAGTGTAGATTCAGGCTGTCGAAAGCCGCTGACTTCGAATATGTTGTTTGCTTTTCTGGTCTTTAAATTCACCAAATCTCTTTTTTGGTGATTGCCAGATCCGATTTGCACGCAGCAAGTTCCTACTTGGCCGAAGAAAGATTATAGCTTTACTGAGGCACGAGGTTTATGAGGTCAGCTATACGCATTACGACAGTAGCATGACTGCCAACAGGAACATTTAGTCTGCAATGCGTATAGGCTAGCAATAACACAGCAGACGAGGCAGAAGGTGCACAAACGATATGATGAAAGATCGATCTGCAGTGAACAACAGGAAACTGTGCGCCTCTGCAAGAAGTTCAAGGAAATTCAGTCATGTTTGGACACGTGTGCATGCGGATGAGCACAAGGCCACTCGTAAAATACACGAGAAACTGTCAAAAACTGCAGAGAACCAGAATTCGTGACCGACACCAGCGAGCGGTAAACGCCGAACTGAAATATATATATCAAATGATTTGCAAATTATTTTTTATTTGTATATTACGTATGTTCATATAATACTCGGTGTATGTGAAATGAACAGAATCAAATTGAATAATTGTTATCGACGAGCTGAATTGTGCTAATAATTCTTGACTGTGACTTTGTTTGTTGACAACATTGAACACTGCGAGACGGGCATTCAATTTAGTTATAATTGCATTACTTATGTTTTACAGAGATTGAATGCATAGGTTATGTTTTTTTTTCACTGCCCGGTTCAATCCGGTTTTTAACCTATTTTTACCAATATAGATCAAATAAGCGGGCCGAATCTATTGTGCGCTTGCGTCGATATTTTGACGAAACACGTATATTTGGTCAACTTACTAGAGTTAAAAATTCTGCGATAAATATGTCACATTTTCAAATGTCACAAAAGTTATGGATAGCTTTCTTACTGGCTTGAAATGTATACTTAAATACACATGTGACCATTTTGATTTCCAACTCTACTAGAATAGTTGTTAACGTATTTTCTCCGGTATGTCTAGAATTCCTAGTATAGATGTATGAAACAGGTTAGCCCAGCTATGTCTTTCCTTAGCACAACTCTAAATTAGTGAGCAGCACTTCATCAAGGTTAGCCTAGTTGACTGCTACTATAGAAACAGCCAGACGAATGAAGGCAAAGCAGGTAAATCAACGGCGATCCGTCGATGTCTCCGCCACTTCGATAGGCGCCTGCAAAGATTCGTCTCACACAGCATAACATTGCTTCCTGGTTCATTCCGCTGGAGCTCATAGTATGGGGAGATAAATAAAGACCGTCTTTAGCGATCAGAAATTTAGCGCGATTAGAACGGCATTGGTATCCAAAAATCGCAGGTATTCAACTCAATCGAGCCTGGTAGCGTGGTACTTTTGCGTGCGTCACGCGACCGAAGCCGATATATAGGTGCTGCACGGGTTCGAGTCCCACCGTTGCTGGGGCTCGAACCCGTGCACCTCTATGTCGTTTAAAACGTTTTTTTTTTAGGTATTCAACTAATGTAGTCAACGTGACCGGTGATGTATCGACGGACATCCGACAAAACGACATCCACTGGAACGAGACAGTCACCGGAACAACGGCCGTTGCCGCGTAACATATATCTTGTTACTTTTATCGTGGAAAACTTTCTCAAACTAGAAGATTTACCAAAGCTTCCTTCGTGCTTAGAGAGCAATGTGATATACATAATGACAGATATGGCACACGTACAAATACACAAAAGAAAAAAGCAAAGCGACCGACAGCAAACATAGTCGAATCGGTTTCGATCGGCTGGGGAGTGAAGAGGAGAGCTGAGAACTGCGCTTTCAAAGTTCCTTGAATACAATGAGCCGCGTCTAGCGCGCAGCACAGCTGAATCTTCAAGGCAACTCGAAGCCAATAAGACCAATAAAAGCAGACTGTAACAATGTGGTCAGTCTATCGGCGCCCGTCTTTCCAATAGCATCAACATTAGAGGTGTTAGCGGGGTAATCAGTTCCTGTTCGAACTCCTTGCACCGGTCATTCGAGTGTAAGTCGAGAGTAACCTCACAACAACTAGGTGTGCGTAAACACGTCCTTCTCTATTGAAGAAAAAAGAGCCGCCAGCCCCTCAAGGGTGAACTGCGAGGCGATTTCTCGAGAGCGTCGGTCGCTGTGAAGCTTTATGCATCGGGTCCGCCGAGAGCTGGACAGATCTGTGGCGTATCTCCCACTCGTTCTCTCTTACAAACGAATTGACGGTATTTTCTTTTTCAAAATACATACAATTATAGTATCGCATTCAAACAAAAAAAAATCATTGTCTCTAGCACTAACGTTATGCGGCGTAACTCGACCGTTGAGCTATTGTTTTGCAGAGTGTTCAATTAGAAAAGAAATATTTTTGCCGGGTGGCTGACAACTGGCGAAGGTTCAATCAGTCCGGCACATAGCTTGTTTTTTGCCGTAGTCGCCATGTGGGCCAGCCCGGACGTTCGTAAGGGTCGTTTTCGTTCAAAACGGGACGAGAAGGAAGCTCAATTCGTACAGATGCTCGAGTTCGAAATGTCTCACCTACCTTGAAGACCCACAAAACTACCACACGCAATTGTAGGTCTTCGGGCACAACATTGACATGATAGCAAAGGCGACGAGTGCGTCTATGTGCGTGTTTAC
>QVRM01005730.1:0-62813 GCA_003439945.1 Dermanyssus gallinae | reverse complement strand
CACTATTTTTTCACACTTTTTATTTTTCGTATGAACCGATTGTGAGATTGCAATGAAATTAACACCATATTCGTGTTTCGTCGTGTACATCATGCTCAAATTTCAGGCCATTCAAATAACCAAGCCAAATTATCACAAAAAAACATTGTATTGCTAATTTTTCGCAAACACACTTTATAATAAAAATAGGAGAGTTGTTCCATGGAGAATGACCCCAAAATTAAATAACTTCAAAAACATCATCCCTATTCTCACCAAAATATCCCCCCAATTAATCTAGCTTCTGGTATATACATCAGTATGACCTCCCTTAACCCAAACCAACGCTCGAAGTCTGCCGACCAGAAGCCTTACACAAATCACAAAAGATCATATTGTTATATCTTATTCCACTTGTGACAACATCTTATAGTATTTCACTCCAATTGCGTCAACATCTTACGGTGTGTTATTCTACTCTATAGAGATTATATTTTTTATATATGGTTACAGCTTTATGTGCTATATATAAGAGGGTAACAATATTTTCGTATGAACGTGTACACTAGATAAAATAAGTGAAAAACGTCACATATCCTCCAAGTTCGGGCGTGTCCAGTCTAGCAGAGTTCCACGCACAGAGGCGCCATTACGGCCGTTGAATGTCCAGCGATAGTCTCTGATGCAGGTGAATTGAAGGGATCTAATGAGCCAGTAACGGTTGCATCCCATACCAGCATGCGACCCATCTCGAAGGACGTTAGTGTCAGTCCGTCCACTCGCTTCCAATCATTCCTGCAGAGGCCAGGAGATTCACGAATGCAAGAAAGCCAGCAGACCCCAAGGCTTCCCGTTAAACCGTCCCGTTTCGTAATGAGTGTCGGGTTCGAACGACTTGAGCTTAAGGCACATTGGGGGGGTTGAATACGAGAGCTGCTCCCAGGCGGAGCCCCGCACTAATCCGAACAGTGTTGGCATCTAGTAGTGTGTCTAAGTGAGCAGTGGAGAGAGTCCGTAATAGAGAAAGAGATTATTTATCTGTTTAAAAGCTTGTTGCTTCCACGCCTGAACTTTACAGCTTTTTTTTGACACTTTAACTGCGAGCCATTCTGCGATAAATATGCATAAAATGTGCGGAGCGCAGCCTGCAGGCCAATTCGGATTCTACTGGATACTACCACGTCATCTGTGTAGGGCAGGATCATGATTGTTGGGTGCCGCTCTTTAACGATGCGTGGCAGATCGCTGAGCAATGTTATAAATGAAAATGGGCTAACATGTCGTCGCCGTGCGGATGCCCAGCCGTCTGGTCGAACGTTTCATGCTCGCAAACGCCCGTCATTGAGAACAATTAAATTAAAATCTATATACATGGTGTTCAAAACGTATCGCGACTTTTGTGTTTTTTTCAAAAATTATCATTTATTCATGAATATCTATTTTGTCCCCTTCAAAGTAATCCCCATGAGATTATTATACACTTGTGCCAACGGTTCTTCCAATCTTCGAAGCACTTCAAAAAACCTTTTTTTTAATCTAGTTCAGCTCCTCCTTCGATGCCGTCTTTATCTCGTCAAGCGTAGCGTAACGTCGTCCTTTCATGGGCCTCTTCAGTTTAGGGAACAAGAAAAAGTCACAGGGGGCCAGATCTGGGGAATACGGTGGCTTGCGGCATCATTAGTGTGTTGTTTTTGGCCAAAAACTCGCGCACAAGCACGATGTGTGAGCAGAGGCGTTATCGTGGTGCAAAAGCCAATTTTTGTTCTTCCACAAATCCGGGCGTTTCTGGCGGATTGCTTCGCGCAAATTGCGCATAACTTGCAGGTAATATTCCTTATTGACCGTTCTACCCTGTGGCAAGAACTCATGATGCACCACGCCCCCTGCAATCGAAGAAAACTGTCAGCAAAACTTTCACATTCGACCGAACTTGGCGCGCTTTTTTCGGTCTTGGTTCGTGCGGCAGCTTCCATTGAGATGATTGAGCTTTGGTTTCCACGTCATAACCATAAACCCACGATTTGTCACCAGTTATGACCCTCTGGAGCAAATTTGGGTCGTGGCGGACAGAGTCCAACATCTCATTAGCAATGTTCACGCGATGCTGTTTTTGGTCGCATCTGAGCAATTTTGGTACGAATTTCGCGGCGACCCGTCTCATGCCCAAATCATTGATAAAAATCGAATGGCACGAGCCAATCGATATGTTTAGGTCCTCAGCAACTTCTCTAACGGTGATTCGACGATTGGCCAATACCATTTTCTCCACTTCATTAATTTTTTCGTCTGTTGTTGAAGTGCTCGGGCGTCCGGCACGCTCTTCGTCGTTCACATCTTCTCGGCCTTCTGAGAACATTTTGTACCACCGATAAACGTTGCTTCGGTCCAAGGTAGCTTCTCCGTATGCCACAGTCAACATTCGGAATGCATCCGCGCACTTAATTTCGTTTTTCACACAAAATTTGATACAGGTTCTTTGATCCATTTTTTTGAATAGGTAAAAATCGAAGACGATCTAAAACACGTGCAAGCAAAGCAGCTGTCAACAATTAAGTGAACATTCAAAATGGCCGAGCTTGTCGGCATAAGTGAGAGACATGAGTATCAAACCATTCAAAAGTCGCGATACGTTTTAAACACACCGTATATGTGTGTATATACATTTATATATATATATATATATATATATATATATATATATATATATATATATATTAGGCGAGCACTGCCGAGTGTGCAAACGTATTGCAAATGATTAATAAATCATCACAAAAGTATATATATATTTATATATACGTATGCATGTTTAAAGCTCGACGAGATAACCGCGTCTCCCAAGTTTCGGCGGCCATCAACTACGGACTTTCATCATTCTGGGAGCCCTGCCAAGTGACTCTACTGTGGGTACCTGGCCATCGTGGGGTGATCTTAAACGAAATTGCCGATACCAACGCCCGGGTCGGTCGCGAACTGCCAGACGGTAAGCCAATAAATGAAGCTCATATTTAGTTGAACACATCTGTGCATCGTACACTTCCACTCGGAGGGGATTACTTTTTGTTATTACTACCTGCGTTCGCGCTTGTACACGTCTTGTTTCCAGCATTTTACTAACCGAATTTGAGGATAATATTGGTGTCTAGAGTGGTGTTGTGTGCGTTTCATTCGTGATTATTGACAGGCAGCATTACATGATTATCACCGATAACGTAGGCGTAGCGTGCGAGCGAGCGCATCAGGTAGTTCGCAGTACAGCACCTACTACAGCACCAGAATAATAGGCGCTTGTCCCTCTGACCACCGACACGCGATTATTATGTAGGTCTGTTCTACGTCTGTTAAGCGTCTGTCCTTGCCTAACAGCAAACTAGTTGACTTATCAAATGTTTTTTTTTTGAGGGATCGGCCATAATTTATTACGGCAAATTTGCACGTCACTAATAATCGCCTATCGCTTTGCATCGAAGCCCCGACTTGCAGCCATAGCAGAGTCTACGAATACGAACGAGCTCCACTGTTGTTACGGCTTTTGAGGTACATGCAGTTAGTTTGTTAATGACGCTGCTGTATATAATAGGGCTCAGCTTGTTAGCGGTACGGGATTGGTGTTGTTATTGGCTGTGTTGTTACTGTTGCTGCTTTCACGGTTACTGTCATCTTTTTAGTGACATTCGTGTTACTGTTGCTGTGGTGAATAAATGCCGTTTTGACATACAATTTTATTGTCAATCGAATTGCTGTTTGTGTGTTGGCGTTTCAACTTACGAGGTCGTTTCGTGGTTATTGTGCGTATCATTTCAGATGGCACACCGCTTCTGCCGATGGCGCTTCGAAGTCGTGACACTCGATGGCGTCGCAGGGAAACCTGCGATCTCCTCGACTGTAGCCCTGACAGCCAATTAGCAAAGCACCGGGATGCCGATCAAATTCTCATCGTGAGTACACTTCTATGCATAAATTGAGCAGAATCCGTTGCGGCGATGGACTCGATATAAGAAGTTGAAGTCACAAGTCTCTCAGGGTGACGGCGGTCTAAGGCCCTACAGGGTGTTCCAATGGTCGGCAGACCTTTGTTGTAAAGCCTGCATTTACTTGTGAGCTAGTTACGTCTACTGTAGTGTAGGAAGAGTTGTGTAAGGAAATCTTCTTTGTATTGCAGACAAACGTTGTGCACGCGCATTTTTCAATATCGAGTGATAAATGCATCATTGCGAGTCAGCACTGTTGAAGTTCATTTCCAGTCACTGTTAATGCGAATGCTGCTACTAGTGCTTATACGTAGTACTCATAGAAAAATTATCAGCTTATTTCGAACAGCGGCAAAATCGTCGGCTAATTTACGCTGACGTGATTGCTACCTGCAGGAGATGATGCAGAAACAGTCGTTTTTAAACGTCGATATGCATGAGGTGCCGGACTGTCCTGAGGGCGCGTGGTGTGAGCTCTGCTTCGAACAGGAGCTTGGGCCGGGGGTACCTCAAACGCCTGCGCATATATTCCTCGAGTGCTCGGCGCTTGTGGACGCCGGGCAACAGCTGCGCACCGAGTTCCTTCGGTTTGGCTTGCCGTTCCAGTTAAAGACCATACTCGACGGTTACTGCATCGACGCAACTGCCAAGTTTCTCGCTTTTGTCAAGTATCGAAAAGCTATCTTCACTGACTAGATGCGTATGAAAGCGAGCAGTAAAGATACCTATTCGATCCGTCGATATTATATATATATATATATATATATACGTGATTCTTATTAGTTAATGAACATTCAGATGGCGATGATAATTATTGCGTATTCGCCACTGTATATTGGATCATACATGACACACTATGTTTATTATCTTACGTTGGGTAACATAGTGCTTACTTGCAGAAATATGTCGCTAGTCTCTCCATAAACTGGCGGCTGCCCGCTGCTAGTATATAAGTAAACATACATTAATAATAAATATTATATTATCTACGTGCACCTACTCCTATAGAAATGTGTGGCCTGTGTCCATGACACTAATGGCAGATCCGTGTAACTAAGTGCAATACTTTTCTATGGACTTTAATGAATGCGTGACTAATGTGGTATTGTTGTCGGCGGAGATCATCATTATCGCCATCCATATACTATTCGCATAACGTGGTGAGTTAAAAACCACGATATATATATATATATATATAGAGTCATTTTATTAAAGTCACCTTTGTTAGGTACATAGTCAATTTGACAAATTGACTATATATATATATACATATAACGTTACCGAGGCGGTACAATTGCTCATCAGGGTTAAGTTCCAGAAAATGAACGCTGAAACAGTAGCAACACACTTGAACCTGATTGCCAGAAGCGCCTTCTGCTCCGATTCCTACGACGTTGACGAGATGTATAATAAGCTTACCCCAAACAACCGTTCACTAATCAAACGTTTCACCCTCCACTATCATCGACAAGAAGATGGACATCACACGTACTTACGTATCGCGTCTCGACCGACTCACCGCTTCGTCGCCAAACCCCTATCTTTGTCGCCAAACCCCTATCTTCGTCGCCAAACCCCCATCTTCGTTCCAGCGAAAACTCACGGAGGCAAGAAAAACGACTTCGCATCCTGTTAGCGCTGACATTAACATCAAAGACAGCAGGGCTTCTGTCCCGATATGCCAACATGCGGATCACCGGCAATGAAGCTCTTCCGACCCTGGAACGAGACTCGCGCTCTGCGAAGTAATAGAATAAGGCCGAGCTTCTCGCATCGCATTTATCGCCTCTGTTTAACCCTGCTACGGTAACCAGCGCACCTCTTACGACATTTAGGCATAGTTCGATAGCTCCCCGCGACTCACCGATCGAGTTCAGTGTGCGTGACATCCAATCGCAACTGCTGCGCTTGAGCCCAAATTCAACCACACACCTAATGGCATTCCGCCAATACTAGAAAAAACTAGCCATATATACCTCTAAAGCTGATCTTCGCGCGATCATATAATAACTTCAAAATCCCTACCTTTTCAAGCAAAGTATCGTGACCTCCATACATAAGAAGGTCCAAGAAGCGCGTCAACAATTGTCGTCCCGTGTCGCCGTGTTCCGTCGCCTGCATTGTTTTGGAGAGAGTTCTAGTCAGACACATCACCAGTTATATGGCCGTATTACTCTTATTATTATTATTATTATTATTATTATTCGATGTAGCACAGCTTAGTTTTGTGTCTTGTCGATCTGCGTGTACGCAACTACTCAAGGTGACGCACGACTGGGCGTTACACATAAACGGCGCCAATAACTTCCATTGTATTTACTTTGATCAGAAAGATGGTTTCGACAGGGTCCATTGTATTTACTTTGATCAGAAAGATGGTTTCGACAGGGTCCATTGTATTTACTTTGATCAGAAGAGATTGTACACAACAAACTAAGAGTGCTTGAGGGATCCACCTGCAGTCCTGCGAATGTTTCGTAGAGTTTATGCGCAAGCCGTCTTTCCGAGTTAGGTCATGGGACGCCTTAAGCAGCCCGCGCTCGGCACCGTTTGGCGTGCCGCAGGGAAGCTGCGTTTTTCCTCATATGTATACGATCTTTATTCTAGATATAAAACTCTATATGTTACCGAGTGTAAAATATCCCGTGCACGTAGATAATCTTTAATTTCTTTTAATAAAAAAAAAATATATATATATATATATATTGCGCTTAACTCCTCATCAGCGCACACAGCACTGCAGTCTGCTGTAGACGGTGTCAGCTGGTGGTACTTGTTTTAAAACACGGCTCCTACGAGCTAAACTACTTACTCAATGGTCAACACTGCCAAGGGCCAATGTGACGCGGGATCTTGAAGTCTTAATACCAACGGACCTCACATTTTCCGCACATATCAAAGCACTAGACAAACCAGCATCCATATTTATGAATATGTTGTTTCGCTGTTACATTGCCAAGGAGCCTACGGTGTATCTTCGTTTGTACAAATCGATTTTGTTATTCAAAGTTTTGTTTATACTCTTTACCCCTATGGTATTCACATTTATGTAAATGCAGAGGTATGATTGAAGATGTGCAAAGGAGACTCGAAAAAAGACTATACAGAAGGTGCGACCTCGAACCGAATGAAAATGTTTTACCACCCTCAATGGACATACTCAGGAATAAAAGATTCCAGCTCAACTTCTGGGTGCGAGCCTTATTGATCACTTTTTTTAAATACGGACGAACAGTCGCAGAAACCAATATGTGCCCAGATGCATCAAGAGCAAACCGGCCGTACTATATGACCATCATCTTAAATCTGGTAAAAAGCGTTTACCACGCTTTCGTATGGCGCCCTAAACAGAGCGCTTATAGACAAAGACGTATCCTCTTATGTACGACGTATCCTAGCGCGTACCTTAAAGACCGAGTATCTACCTACGAAGGCGTGGACAATGCAGTCACAGCCGGGGTCCCAAGGCTCTGTACTGGGTTCAACCCTAAAAATATACCCCCTCAAGATGGAGTGGTTAGACTTTCAAATCCCCCCCCGGGAGTATAGTTCGTCGCCTGTGCACTGATCGTCACCGCCAATAACAAGGATCTACTCGAGGAAACAACCAACAGACTTGTTAGATATCCGATAATACCTTCACACGCTAGACCTTGAATTGGGTCCACAAATCACGGAAGTAATTCTCTCAAACAGCCTGAAGTGCCATCCACAGAATCTAAACTTACGCCCGAATGAGCACCTAGTAACACTCACATTCTCGTCTAAGCACATAGGCGTGATGCTGCGTGATAAAGCTCTCACAGGAACACTTCATGTGCGCTATGCAGCAAAAAAGCTGCTAGAGCCTCCGCAGAACTGCGAAAGATTCCCCCGTGAACTAGAGAAGCAACCGACTTTTGGCGCAGTCTTTTAGCATCAGTAGTAGCCGATAGCACCATAGTATGTGCCGTATGTCATCAGATGTACAATCGATAGTCTAATCTCGCCCGGCGTCTCTGTTGCGTACTGGCTGGGTGGTCATCCGAAGATCAGAGTTCGTTCAAGTTCCAAGACAGGACGCACAAAGGAGGCCACTCGGGGACACATGCCTGATTCTCTTATTTTTCAAGATTTAAGATTCAAAACGTGGTTTATTATAGGAACTGCATAATACAATGCTTTAGTTTTCATTAAAAAATATAAAGGTAATAATTTAAAAAAAAATAGAATATAAATGGTTAACTCTCAGTCATAAACAGCCACAAAATAAGTCAATCATGGAGTATCATAAATCATAAACACAAAACAAAATAACATGTGTGCCTCAACTATGTCGAAATGTGTTGGTGAGTAGCCATTTCTGGACCATCTGTGTAAAACAATGCAGGGAAGTGATACGACGAATATTCTGTGGTATACTAGTCCATATAACGGGCAAACGAGACACAAGGGCTTGCTGACTAGACTTTTTTTGTGACTAATGGCCCTACATATATTGTGGCACGTCTCGAGGTGCTACGGAACAAGGGAGTAAGGGGAAAGGAAACATCACAGGGAATAATATTCCGAGTGATTTTAAAGCCCAGCGTGGCAACCTTCAGCAAGTAGAACAGGTCGACCGGTAGGAGTTTCTGCGTCGCTTGCCAAATATGGCTCTTAGAGCATCGTTTTGCATTATTCGAGCCCGACTGAGAACAACTTCAAACACACTCCCCCAGATAAGAATGCCATAAAGGAGAACTGGCAGGAACAAGGTTTTGTAGACCAAGAGAAGGCCATCCACTGGAACTCCGATAAGCAGCATGCGAAAGAGGGCTGAAATGATGGCGTAGCATTTGGGCTTGATGCTCTAAATGCGCCCGCCAGCTCATGCACTCGTGCAGCATTAGGCCGAGACATTTTGTGGTCTCTGAGAAGACCAATTCTCTCCCTGATAGAAATAATTTCTTGTCAAGGTGCATTTTTAGCTGAGGAGCTCGGAATGCAATAATGTTCGTCTTGCTGGCATTAACGACAAGACCAAATTTATTGAAGATCGAAATTACTGTTTCCACTTGAGATAAGAGATGAGGCAACTCCGAACACATTTCGGAGGCATTGAGCCGAAAAAGCAACGTCGTATCATCAGCAAAAGCGATCGGCTTGCCTAAGTTTTCCCTCTGGATGGTTAATAGGATGAAATTAATAAGAATTAAGAACAATAAAGGTCCGAGAACAGAACCCTGGGGGGTACCGATGTCTACGGATCTCCAGGAGGATTCGACCGACCCAACTCTCATCGCCTGCATTCTTGAGGTTAGGTACGAGCGGAACCAACCAACTGCACTCACTGAACACCCCAACACCTGAAGCATTTGTAGGAGATATGAGTGATTGAGGCAATTGAAGGCCGCGGCAACGTCTAGAAAGACTCCGAGACATAATTTAGTCGATTCTACGGCATCCACAATAGACTGCCATAAGTGGGCGAGGGCCAACTCCGTAGATCGACCACGTCGGAAACCAAACTGATATGACGACAGAAATTGTATGGACTCTAAATGATGCTCAAACCTTCTCAGAGCCAGTTTTTCTCATATTTTGGACACAAAATCTACCAGACTTATGGGACGGTAGCTGGCGGGTAGTGTTTTGTCGCCCTTTCTTTTGTAAAGCGGAGTCACAAACGAGGCCTTTAGACGTGTGGGGAAGGTACCTGAGGAGAAGAAGAGATTCGCAATTTTTGTTAGGGGACTGGCAATAGAGAGCGCCGCTAAATTTAAAAGTTTTCCGGGTACCCCATAGCTCCACAGCTCCAGCTCGCCTTTTGTTTGATTAAGAGTGAATAAACCTCCGAGTCTGTCACTGAACAGAATTTGAATGAGTTGCCCTTCACATAGGTTGAGCACTCAACAATCGAACGATTGCTAGATATATATCGAACAATCACTGACCCGCATGCACATAACCAACATATTATTTAATTGTTAATAATTCGTAAATTGCTGAACTTATTGTATTCCAATTCAAAGCGACAAGTTTAATTCGCATGACACTGCTAGAGTGGCACTTCAAAGTGGCCTGCCGTTACGACACTAGCGCAGTTGCTTTGCTTCATGTATCTCGATGCGTCAGGGCCACGGAATACACAGCTCTAGCGAGAGTATTTTTCACATAGGTTGGTTGGTGTTTCATAAATGTATAGTTCACAGTTCGATTTTTGATTCAGTTAATCACGCGTTACTCCCACATGGCCAGAACGAAAAGTTCTCCGAGAGAAATGATTGAGCGTGCGGGCCGGAAGGATGGATATACAAGACGACGAAAGCAGAATATCAGGTCACCCAGCTCCTAACCTAAGTGAATCATTGGTAATAGGTCTAATTAAAATATCGCTCGCCAGCATTGGCGATGCTAATGTTGTACCTGAAATATACAAGAGTGTGCTACACCTTGGTCGTTGCCCGCCAAATGCACAACAGTGTTTCCACCAAAGTTTGTAGAAATACATATTTTGGATTGCCGCCTTGATTGAACTCCTCTATCGCTTACCCAGTCAACAAGCAACATCAGCAAGCGGCTACCTAAATATCAATTTTATGAGTTAACACCACGTAATGGAGCACAATAATAACTTTAAAAAAATGTTTTCTAATAATTTCTTGAGTACGGTTGTTATTTATTCAGTCAACACCGAGGAACGCCGAGCCAATAACACCAAGCTCGTTTGGCAGGTTGCTTAACTAATGTAACTCGTGTAGCGTTCGCAGGACTACACAACGAAAGTGTTCTGCACAGTGTTGTTCATTAGGGGTTGCATACGAATATATCCGAGCTTTCTCATTAGCTTCATTTCCTCGGTATTCGCTTGCTAGACCCAAACAGCTCTTGAATTAAATCGGGTGTATCGAAGGCACCTCTATCTAGTTTACGAGCCTTGGGGGCATCAGAAGGCGAAGGTGCTGGTGGTCCTCCAGCAGGTGGGACGAATGCGTCCGCCTGAGAAGCCTCCGCCAGGGCCTGGCCGACCGGTAAGGTCTCTTCGACGAGAAGCTTTTGTTGTGACATTGTTGCTCCCGGATCGACTGGCTGGCTCCTCAACGGTTAGCCCCGGTCGTGGAATTCGCACCCAGCTGTTGTCAGAGTGCCGCAAGGTAGTTCACCAACCGCTCTCCGCTATACTCGCGCAGAAAGTACTGATGTACCTGAAGAACTGCAATAGAATTTTTACAACAATCATGCAGAGAAAGTAAAACAGATGAGGTAACGCCATCAAAATATACCCTGTTTTTTTTCATATTCTTGTTAATATATATATATATATATATATATATATATACAGGGTCATTCATATTGTTGTGCACGCATTTCGAGGTTTCATAGAACTCGGCAAGAAAATAAGTTTTCCCTATGAAGGGAAGACGTGGAAACGTCTTGTTTAGGAGAGAGAGTGAAGTTTATAAAAGTAGTTTTTCTGCCTTTTTGTGCGAAATCTCTGTTTGCGGGAGAACCAGTCAACGCATGAAGGAACCGATTACACCGGCGTGTTCGGAGACAAATTCTGCACAACGGAAGACACTTCACTAGCTTGCGTAGCAAAAAGCTAATACCCAGATTAAGGAAAGTCGTGAAAAGTCGATATTTTACGTTAACGCATTTTCATGAAAAATCGTAAAATATTTCCATTGCGACCAAAAATGTACGTCCGAAAGACCAATCTCACGCAATAGCAAATTTAATGCCCATCATTTTCGTATCAAGGTGATGGTGCTGCGTTACGTAGTTGTCAAGTCACTAAGCTTTTTCGATAGCCATATCGAAAGCGAAGGCATGCATATTTCCATTGGGCGTATGAGAAAGTTAGGTACATATTTTGAGGTTTGGTAGAACTCAACAAGAGAATAAATTTTCCTAGTGGAAGGAGAGGGCGGAAACGTCTTGGCAAATTTTTACGGTTCTGAACGTGAAAACTTGCACGTAAAACATAACAACTATGGCTGTCGAAAAAGCTTAGTGACTTGACAACTACGTAACGCAGCACCATCACCTTGATACGAAAATGATGGGCATTAAATTTGCTATTGCGTGAGATTGGTCTTTCGGACGTACATTTTTGGTCGCAATGGAAAAATTTTACGATTTTTCATGAAAAGGCGTTTACGTAAAATATCGACTTTTCATGACTTTCCTTAATCTGGGTATTAGCTTTTTGCTACGCAAGCTAGTGAAGTGTCTTCCGTTGTGCAGAATTTGTCTCCGAACACGCCGGTGTAATCGGTTCCTTCATGCGTTGACTGGTTCTCCCGCAAACAGAGATTTCGCACAAAAAGGCAGAAAAACTACTTTTATAAACTTCACTCTCTCTCCTAAACAAGACGTTTCCACGTCTTTCCTCCATAGGGAAAACTTATTTTCTTGCCGAGTTCTATCAAACCTCGAAATGCGTGCACAACAATATGAATGACCCTGTATATATATATAAAACGGTTTTATTTCATTTTGAAGTTACAGTGGAATATGAATATCTAACCACCCTTGGGCTTGTGAGGGGTGCTACCATTCGAGCTTATCCTCGAGGCAGCCCTTCATTGTGCCCATAATTGCTGCCGCATTGCAGCGCTGAACCGCCAGAGATAGCCGCTGGAGTAGAAAGTCGAAAGCTCTTTTGTCCCCCGTCGTGAGCTCAATTCGTTTGCCAATCTTCTGTAAAAGTGACCATGCCTCAGGGCCAGGTCCCCCTAGTGTCTCCAATACTAGTGGCACAAAAATGAACTCGTCGGTGAGCTGGGCGTATTTGTTGGTCTTTAGACGTTCAGCCTTGCGTGCTGCGGAGCCAGCGGCTGATGCGCTGGCCTCCATGTTCGAGGGGGCGAGCGTGTCGGTGACTGTAGCATCCCAAATAAGCGCCTTTCCCCTTTCAAAAGGGATAAGGGTGAGACCGTCAGGCCTCTTTCCGTCGCTTCTCAGGAGGCCGGTTGGCTCTAGTTAGCTTGTTAATTGAATCCTGTTAATAGTCCCGCACATCATTCGACGTACCCTTACAGCAGTGGAAGACCCCCTCCTTAAAGGACCTAAGCTTAAGCTTCTGGTATGGTGCACAAGTGTTCATACCTCGTCGTCGTCTTTATGTCTGTTCTACGTCCACTATTTTAGATAGACAATGTCTGCCGACATAATCCTCGTACCAAGTTTGCTTTTTCAGTAATATCAAGAAACGACGCTGGTCAGGGCGTTCATGCCACGTTGTACACAGCATGCACAATTAATTTACTGCGTGCAACAATGTTTATTGATTTTTCTTGTATACTAACTATGCATTTGAAAATCACTCCGTTGAAATGGCACTAGATGCTGCCAGACATTATGTTTGTGTGAATAAAACCTACATTTATCAGCACTCAAGCTTAACTGAACTCTCGCGCAAACTACTTAGGTTCCCGAGTCTGGGGGGTGGAATCCGAGTTTGTAACACAAACTCACCAACTTGACAAACACAGAGTCACTTCTAGATGCCAGTAACGCGTGTGCACCAATCATTCCCGAATCCCTCCACCACAAAAACATTTAAGGACTGCTTTTTGATCTTCGAAAAATAAAATATAACCGTATTCCAACCTGCGAAGCACTGGCATAACGCAGCATCGGGGTTAATATGTCCGTGAACTGTACACACTGATCTAATGACTTAGTCTATTGAACTTAATGACAACACGATCGCCTGCGGTCACCTGTAGAGTGCCGCTACGTTCTCTGTAGTTCCTTTTTTCTGCACTCTGTGTCAGCTGTATTTATTGCCTCACAGATTGTTCTCGAATGAAGTAGATTCGTCTCAGTCCAAATAGACGCTTCTATCGAATCGTCTAGATGTTTTTCGTGCCTACTCTTTCCATTGCATGTTCGCAAGCACGTGGCGCCTAGCCGACAGTGGTGTGTCTACCTGAACATGGCTAGACACAACAGGCGTGAAAAGCAAGGGTGTGAAAGGCAAATCAGCCTACAAGAAAAATAAGAGAGTATCAAATTCACTGGAAGAGGTGGCATCTTTGCTGGAGCTGCCATGCATGGCCTAGTAATGGTGTCTAAATTACTCAACGCGTTGCTGCTGCAAAACGGAGCTAATTACGCATTCTGATGCAATTAGCCTGTACGAAAAACGTAGTCTGAAAAAAAAATCCATGCGGCCAAACCGCCCCTCTTCGTGATATCACCTGGCCATAGCCTCAATCAACTCGCTATGTCCTGGCAGTTATCACGAAGCTGCTTCGCCGCCAGAATTCACTCTTCTCTCAACACAGATTACATACACAGCAGTATACATATACATACATAAAAAGCTCAAAAAGCAATCAATAAAAAACAAATATATATGTATATATATATATATATATATATATATATATATATATATCTGCGCCCGCCTGTCTACTTCCACTCACCACTCCGCAATATGATTGCTGCCGCAAGCACGTCGTCGATGTTAACACATCGGTATCAACAGGATGACGGATGGCCGATTACACGATACCCCGAACGTTGCAGATGAGACAAAGGTTGTCGAAATGGCGCACATCCCTTTTATACCGCCGGCGATCGGTATCACGATGGCGCGCGAACAGCGGACGATGAGCGGCTTAAATCAAGTCATAAATCATGGCGCGCAAACTCAAACTTCAATTCGCGGTCGCACATCCTCCCCCTTTTTTGCAGGGTAGAGACAGTTTCCCTCCAAATGATTAAGCTCAGCTTGACTAATTGTCAAGTCACATTTAATTCGCGATGCATTATTGGCTTTTCGGATGCCAGTGGGCAATTTTCATAGTCGACCTTCATTCTGTCAGGTACAGGGATATACTAATAGTATAGAGATAATTACATGAGTGGGAAACAGATGACGATGATTGATAATGTTACCGAGGAGAGCAAGAGCAGCTTAAAGCTAAAATGTGCATGTCATGATTGGCATCCGTCAGCTCCCTCTAGTGGTCGCTGACGGAGGTACACCAACTGCGCCAGCAGCAGCAGTGCTTAGTGAGAGATATAGTCGGCGGAGAGACCGTGTAGGAGGAGGACGGAGAACGACTACGTGCCGCATGTAGGTCGGGAGAGTTCGGCGGTGTGCCAGAGAGAAGCCGTAAGACGGCCGGTAAATCGGCGGTTGGAATAAACTGATTAAGTTAGTAACACAACCTGATGTCTTCCTTTGACCCTAGTAACGCCCGCTTTACAATTCTAAGCTTCAACCACCGGGTGCCACAACTTGATACAAATTGATGTATTTATGATCGCAAGAAGTGCTGTTCAGGACTACCACGACGTTGAGGCCGCCGCAAACAACCCCGACATGAGACCGCTCAGCTACTCATCCAACAACGACAACAGGGTGGTGCGTTTACCACCGCCGACCTAAAATACTCTTCGGGCTGACCCCCAGCCAAGATTTAACGTCCACGGGACTGCTTTCCGCATTCAATGCTTTATAGACTGACCCCCACACATACAAATGTGTGTGCGATGGTGGTGGGGTTCGAACCCGCGCACCTGTGTGTCTCCTCCAGTCACGAGGCGCAGGTGAATGCACCCACCACGCCACGGGGCACGACACCACCGTCGACCTGTCACGCCACAGCGATCACATCGGCAGCATCATTATGATCAGAGAGAGATACGCATTTGACTCACGGCAACGTCACCGCCGCCGCTACCGCCGAAAACAACGGCCGCTACAATAGTGCGCATTTGAACCGACCAATCAGCGAAAAGGAAAGGTGGACGACGAATGTTCGAAGATTCGATTCTGTCGCTTAACCATGCGAGCACCATACCACGAGTGAATGAACACACCGAGGAAGTATGCTCGGTGCCGTGCTACGCGCCAGGCGTATATGGCAGATCAACGCGTGTAATTCTAACCATAAAAAAGAAGAGCTTCTCTATGTAATCGAGCGAGCAGCCCAAACAATATCAGGAGACAGCTTGTCTGAGATATGTCATAGATCCAATTTATTTATTTAAAATGCACCCTGTTTGGGTATGTAAATACGAACATAGTATATATAACAAACATGGTAAAATGAGTTATGAGCATTCTCGCTCAAGCTGAGAAAGCGACACAGATTTCGTACAATCAGGTAGGTGGTAGAGGGGACATGGGCCGCCACAACGACGGCATCTGCAGTCCTCCTTGGGTTCATGAAACCCAGCAGACCGGCATAGTAGATGATGAAATCCGTGAACACTGTAGCGAGTAGTGAGGCGACGACATGGCCGGAGAGCGTCCTTCCAGGCCTGGTTAGTCATAGCTGGTGATAGATAAAACTCTCTGGGAATTAGAGACACTTTTTGAGAATACTCATGCCGAAACGTTTTCAGAGCGACTGTCTGCGGCAAATTAAAGCGGTCTACGAGTTCATCAATAAATTATACTGAACCCGCGAGCATGTACACTAATCTGTTGCGCGAATTTGACGGAAGGCCAAGTACTCGCTTCAAGAAGGCTGGCTTCACCCTATCCATCTGCCATAACTGCGAAGTGCTAAGATGTTTCCATGTCACTTGAATTCCGTAAGCAGCTACGGATGCCACTTTGAGCGTAAATAATGTCATGGCCGTCTGGACTGACAACTGTGTTGGGTTTCTGATACCCGCTGCCGCGATAAGTGCTTTTCTACAACGCTCAGTTACATGCTGTGAAAAAGTTGTACCTCGAGACGAGAAAATTACCCCGAGATAGCAAAAGGTCTCTACAAACTGCACTTGCTCACCGTGACATCGCAGTTTATCTGCGCGGGCTCGTTGCCCGCCACGCCGAAACTTAACAGCCTTGGTTTTTGACACGTTTACTATGAGGCCATTCTGCGAGAAATATTCATCCAGTGTGCAAAGAGCAGCCTGCAGGTCAGTACGGATTCTGCTGAATATTACCAGATTATCTGCGTAGAGCAGGGTCATGACCGTTGAGTGCCGCTCTTTCATGATGCGTGGCAGATCACTGAGTAACGTTATAAATAGCAATGGGCTGAGATTGTCGCCTTGCGGATACCCAGTCGTCTGGTCAAACGTGTGATGCTCGCACACACCATCATCGAGGATAATTTGGTTAGCCCTCAGAAGTGCGCAGAGTAGAGTGAGCATTCGCGGTCCGACTCCGGCCTGTCCCAACTTCTTTAAGACGATGTTACGGGGTGCGATGTCGAAGGCTGATTTTAAATCAATAAAAACCGCAAACAACGGTAGTTTTTTCCGGTTTAATGAGATTGTTATCTGCTCGAGAAGTACTTCGCAGGCTGAGATAGTGGAACGCCCGGTCCTGAAGCCATGCTGCTCATCTGGAAGAAACCCCAGTGCTGTCAGAAAATCCGTGAGACGTCTTGTCAGTATGCTTGAGAGTAGTTTGTAGGCACAACTTCTTTTTGATATCGGCCGCCATGCAGCAGGGTCCGAAGGATCTCCTTTTCCTTTTGGAATTACTTTAAGAAGGCATTCATACCACTTGGCTGGCAGAGCGCCCTCAGAGAGGCATCTGTTAAAAAGGGACTGCCATATAGGCACGAGGAGATGTCCCTGCCGAAGGTGTTCATTCCTTACAAGATCTGGCCCGAATGCCTTGTTATTTCGTATACGAGCGAGAGCAACATTGACTTCGTCTAGACTAAACGGTTCATCAAGAGCCTCAGAGAAAGATCTCTCGGGAGTTTCGAGATCGTACGAAATAGGAATCTCGAGAGGTATCGTATCCGCGTGGGTGAAAGCTGCTTGAAAGTGGCCCAAGAGTTTTTCAGATGGGATTGGACAGCTCGTAAAGCTGTGAGGCTGTCGTATAATGAGGTTCTTGTTGTGCTTTTAGTATGAGGAGGCGTTCTTGATGGTCAGCAAATGACCGCCTCTTGAGGTCTTGAAGCTTACGATAATGTTGTCGTGTGATTGAGTAAATAGCCGCCGCAGCTGGGTCATTTGACGATTGGTGGAGGGCTCTAAGTAGAATTTGCCTCAGCGCAAAGCATTCACTGTCGTACCAGCGAGGAGAGCGGAGATTTGGAAGTGATTTAGAAGCTGAGTTTATAAGGACGCTGGTGACTTCAGCTATTGCCTCATCAAGGGGGCCGTGCTGTAGCCTGTCCGGGTTAATCCGAGAAAGCAGCGAAATAACCATGTTGTTATCAAGGTGCTTCCCTACGCCGGTGCATCGTTTATTAGCACTAATCGATTTAATAGAGAGCTTGAGAACCACGGGGATATGTTTCTTAATCCCCGTCAGTAAGAAGTGGAAAGCCGGCTCTTCATATGTCACACAATTTGGTGGGGCTGAAGTTGCAAAAATGTCGATTGTTGAGCATCCCGTTCTCCCCATAGAGCCAGCCCGTTGCAGGTTGGCATCGGCATAATAAGTCGGGGGTGCCCCTATCGGTACACGCCCACAAGCCGTATGCATCGAGTGACTCTAACAGAGCGGTAGTCCGTTCACTCGGAGGGTCTTGCTCCAGCCGACAATTGAGGTCCCCAGCTAGCAGTATTGTCTGACCAACGTCAACGAAGCTCATAGCAATGCTAATCTTCTCCCGTAATTGGTCTGTACTGTCACCGCTTCTCGAGTTAGCACTGCTGTACATGGCAATCAACAAAAATGTGGATGACGAAAAGACTACAACATTATTCTCTGAGTAGAGCAGGTTCATGTTTCCAAGGCGAGGACCACTAAGAACAGATACGCCACCTGTGGGACGACCGCGAGCGACTCGTTGAGAGCAACAGTGAAAACTATAATACCCGGGTACATCAAAACGTTGAACGGAAAATGTTTCTGTCAGGACAACGACGTCGAATCCTGATAGTTGGTTACATAGTCCAGATTCTCCCATACTTCGAAATCCTTCGCAGTTAAATTGGCATATTACTAGTTGTGGTTGCGTTTGTTTTGATTGCTTGCCTTCGGCGTCCGCCAGTTGTTGATAGATCCAATGGTTGTTGATAGATCCAATGGTTGAATTGAGTTTCCAGACGCTTGAATGATGCCACACGCAATATCTCGATAGTTCGTCACGAAAATGAACAGACGTCTAATTTTTACTACTAAATAACGCGAATTGGAGGATAATCGTCATCATATCGTAATCACGTTGTCAATGCCCGAAAAAATAGACCCATATAATGAGAGTTCCACCCATTGTGACCTTTTATTGCAAAATTTTTTTTTTATGAGTTCGAGTAGTCCCAGTATGCCAACCTAGTGCAATCACAATTCCTCGTCTACAGTTGTTTGTTATTTTGTAGGAAGCAAGATAGCTTCATGCGGCATATGTGACACGCGGGCTAACCCTTCGATGGAGGTGGTTAGAGAAACTTTTCGGAGGAGGCCCTTGGAGAGGGTGTCTTGTTCTTGGGGTATAAATGTTCGTAATGGTTAATGAGGGAAAAACAACGAAAAAGTTCTGCCGTTATAATTGGAATATTTATCAAGTGTGCGGGATAAAGAATGGTAATCTTTTTACTATAAACCAGGATGCATAATCCTTGAGGATCGCTTCTACAAGAGCTTGGCATGTCAGAAGACTTTCCAGTCTTAGGTTCCGAGACAGCAGACAACATCCGCTCAGTATTGAAAAAAGCACAGCGTTCGTGTCAGTGCCTTACATTGTCAGCCTCTCCTGAGCTGCACATATGCACATATGCACATGCGTATGGGGGAGACATTTTCACCAACGTGATGTAGCTGAAAGCAGTCACAGTGGCCCGTAGGTAACATTTGTGTTTATTGGGGCCCGTCTTATGAAGCAATGCTTCGTGGCCGTGAAATTCTAGCTGAGAGTCAGCCCGAAAAAAAATGGGTATCTGTTTTGCTAATTAGTCTTCCCTCCGTCCAGACATTAATTAAGGCGCTCCTTCGAAAGCCAGTTGTTTTACTCTTAGGTCTGATGACTTTCAGGTTATTTGTTATAGCTGCTGTCGAAGCCGTGCGATACTAAACGCCGTAGGTGTGTGTAATTCTGGTAGTCGTGCGCTTCCAGAAGGGTGCGGCATATAGCATGATGTTATTCACTACTGATGCTAAGAAACGGCGCCGAGGGTCTGTTGCTCCTATGGTCCTCCGGGAAGCTTTTTTCGTAGCTCTACTGAGGCTTTGGAATAGTTTCGTTGCTGCATAGCGCATATGGTGTTCCTGTGAGAGCCTTGTGAAAGAACGATAATATATAAATATATATATATATATATATATATATATATATATATATATATATATATATATGTATATATATATATATATATATATATATATATATATATATATATATATATATGTATATCACCTTTATTGAAAGAGGGGTATTACAATAGAAGCAAAGTCGTTTCGAATCTGTGAACGACGTGCAATCCTCCAGGCAAATGAGTTGTTCACAACGTCCACACGAGCAATCTCGTGGGGGTGGATGAAGACGCCGCTCCGGAGATTATTTGGTCTTAGAACAAAATACCTAGTAATAAGTTTCTGACGCGCTAGCTGTTTAAACATGCGGTAAATTGATATTCGCTAACACTAGGCAATGTGATACGCTCGCGTGGTAGACAACACCGACGAGCAACTCGTTTCACAAATTTATCCTGCACGCTCTGCAAAAGGTCAACATCTCTTTTATAAAATGGCATCCATTGCCGAACAGCACTGAGTCCGTTTTGGTACCACTAAAATTTGATACAGCTTACACATTATGGTCCTCTATAATGAAAGACCGCATTATGAGATTACACATTCGAGACGCGGCCTTGACAACCTCAGCCATGTGAGGCCTAAACTTCATTTGGCGGTCGAAGATTACCCCGAGGTCTTTGTAGCATGAGACTTCAGGAATGGGTTGGCCATTTAGCATATACTGAATAGTATCTGGAATTGTTCTGAGAACGGCAGACTTGTATGTAGATATTTGCATGCGGTTTTCCTCTGTCCATAAGGATACGATATCAATCGCTTTCTGCTGAATAGCTATGTTGTTATCGTTGTTTGCCTCAGCATAGATTTTAAGATCGTCTGCATACAGCTTATATGTAACCCCAATATCTCGAAGCATTACCCCGGGGTCCTGTACAAATATTGTATACATTAGGGGGCCTAAGCATGAGCCCTGCGGAACACCAGATACACACCTGCCGACCGCGGAATAGCTATGCTCAACTTTGACGACAAATGCACGGTCTCTCAGGTATGCTCTGCACTAGTTTGTGATTCTGGGGCCGATACCTAACGCTGACATCTTTGTCAGAAGCAGATGATATTCAACGCGATCGAATGCACGTGAAAAATCAAAGTAAACACCATGCAGAGGAATGTTGAGATTTCGGGCCAGCGCCCAATCGTGAGCTGCTTCCAGTAACTGGGTACCCGTTGAGCGACCCTTTGTAAAACCATGTTGGAGAAGTCCAACAGGTCTCTAGAATCAAGAAATGTGTAAAGCTCAGCCACAATTATTTTCTCCATTAGCAAACAAGGTATTGAACATTGAGACACAGGTCTGTAATTTTCTGGCGCTGCACGAGGACCCTTTTTGTGCGTCGGGGTGATACTGGATTGCCGAAAGAAACTCGTTACTTTACCGTTTTTGAAGGAGCGAGTAAATATGAATGATAACGGTTCAGCCAAGCTGACAGAGAGCTCTTTGAATAAACTTGGGGGAAGGTTGTCGGGAGTCTGCGAGCACTTTCTCTTAAGACTGTTGAGGTGCACTATTACCTTCTCCTTGTTAAAAATAATGTAATTTTTGAGAACGGTCGGGATCTGATTAACGGTGTTGGGAATCCCAAACGGCTGAACATATACGCTCTCAAAGTAATCTTTCTACTCTCTCTCTCTCTCTCTCTATATATATATATATATATATATATATATATATATATATATATATATATATATATATATATATATATATATATATATATATATATATATATATATATATATGAAGTTATTATATAAGTTACGGCACTACCTCGAAATAAAATACGTAGGGATATTATAACAAATGTATTCAGGTTAATTCCCAGCATACATTTCTCCCTCGAAACACGCTCATAGAAGCCAGACAGTCCTGTGGAAGAGGCTGTGGAACAAATTGGGAAAATCGTTTTTACCGATGTGCTGTTAGAATTAAAGTCACATTTATTTGAATGGATGCCACGTTATCAAAACGCTTTCCCTTAATAGCAAATTCGAGTTTGAAGAAGCGCTGAACATCTGCCGCCCGGCTCAATTTTGGCGGCTCAACTTTTGTGTGAGGGCCTATTATCGTGAAAAATACACTATTTGTGAGAATTGTAAAGTTCAGGCCAAGCAAAACTAATCTAGCGAGCAGGCATTTTAAAACATTCACATATTCTATTCTGCGCCTGTCCCACCTGGCCAGATGGGACCAGCTCCCAGTGAACATTTCCTCGAACACCGAAACAACTCGTATTGGAAAACTATGCTTTATTACCTGTGATAATGTTTGGTATCTCGGGTAAAAACTCGGGTTCACGTTGGCCACCTCAACGAAGTTCTCGGACGCCTGCACGCACTGCTTTTTTAGTTCGGATGTCAAAATACGACAATTTGTAGATGCACGCCTGCGCCATGAGACCCTATGGAGTTTTAAGCTATTGAACGTGAAAGTTAAAAACGTAGGTATCTCAGGACCCTTTTCGCGAACCATTCTCAGTGTGACCAGCCAATCAGTAGAGTCCGCCACCATAGGAATCTTTCAGATGAAGCTCAACGCGACAATATAGCTAGTTTCTCCACCGAACAACTCGTTCATTCGATATATATATATATATTTATATACATGCTGATCCAAAAAGATTTCGGAAGCGATATAAGGAACTGTAGAACTCATTGAAGCAAATATTTTTTCTAATGGAACATGGTCTCTGAGAAGTCTTGTTTCAGAGTGAGAGTGATATTACTAAAATACCTGACACTGGTGTTGTTGCCCGACATAGAAGCACAAAATTTGCAATTGCGGGACAACTACATATATAGGTTTTCCTATACAGAAACTAAGCACACCGTCTTGTTCGCGAGAAAAATCTGCTTCCTCTGAAGAACATAAAACTCCGGCCAGAAGATTGGACATGCTCGTTTCGAAAAGACATCGCAAAACTGAAGTTCTTTTATTAGCCTCCACGCCCAATACCGTAAAATCATACCCCTACGACAAAGTCACAGCGCTCAAAACAGATGCGTATTTCATGACTATCATTTTGGTCCTATATGGCAATGCGAGCCGTGGTTGCGAAGTAATTAGGATTTTTTGAAGGGCATGTCGGGATTGAGTGCATGCATATATGACTGTGAGGCGACGTTGTGGCTGCGGCGCGACAGATCGGCGGTACTTATGCTGGTACTCAGTCATTTGCGCATGCGCTCAATCTCGACATGTCCGTCGAAAAATTCTAATTACTCCGCAAGCACCACCCCTAGTGTAGGACCACCTCATCCACTAAAACCCGTTATTCTCCGCACCCCTCAAGGCTTGGAATTGTGTGGCACTACTTCGAGGCCATGCTTCGGGCCTGGTTGCATGTCGCCCCTTTTTAGCCCTCCCTCGGCCACTCTTTTAGACCTCCCATTTGTGTTCTTTGACCCCTGCTTCAAGCATGTCTTCTTCGTCATGATAGTGTCCAGGTAAGCTACTCTCCTGACTTTCCTTCAAAACGTTTTTCCAACTTGTTCGCAATTGTTGTGCGCATTTTGGCGTTTTTACTCCCGTTCGTTAGAGGACTTTGTTCCTTATCTTACCTTTCGTGTCAGCCGCTACAGATGTGACCTCACGACCCTCTCCGCTGGCATCACGTGATTAAAACCCAAGCTGCTGTTAGTAAAACCGATACAATGCGCCCTAGTCTCGCAATTGTAAACTTGAAACAGCAATTACATTTTTTTGTATCGGAATTAACCTGTAAAATGCATGATGCACATCGGGCGTCGTTGTTAAGATCACGGTAGTGTAGGATTCAGAAGCGCACTAAAATTCAGTCGCTTCCTTTAGCCCTTGTAGGGGGGGACTGTAGTACCGGCGCGTGCTAAAGTGGTCAAGAGATTACTTCACCTGGTCGCTTTATCTATCAGCCCTTAAGGCTCTATTTTGTAAGGTGGTTATTTTCGCCTCGAAGACAATTTTGCTCTGCGAATCTTTTTACCATAAACCAGGATTTATGATCCTTGAGGATCGCTTCTACAAGGGCTTGGCATGTCAGGGGACTGTCCAGTCTTAGGTTCCGAGACAGACGACAACTCTCGCTCAGTATTGAACTTTCGACATAAGGGGGAGTCGTTTTTCACCAATGTGATGTAGCTGAAAGCAGCCACAGTGGCCCGTAAGCAACATTTGTGTCTATTGGGGTCGGTCCGTCTTATGAAGCAATGCAAGATCGGCTTTGTGGACGTTAAATTCTAGCTGAGAGTCAGCCCGAAAAAATTTGGGTATCTGTTCTGCTAATTAGTATTCCATCCGTCCAGACATTAATTGAGGCGCTTTTTCGAAAAGCTACTTATTTTACTCTTGGGTCTCAGGTGACTCTCAGATTATTTGCATGGCTGCTGTCGAAGCCGTGCGATACTAAACGCCGTAGATATGTTGTAACCCTGGTAGTCGTGCGCTTCCACAAGGGTGCGGCATATAGCATGATTGATGCTAAGAAACGGAGCCGAAGGTCTGTTGCTCCTCTGGTCGGTCCTCCGGAGGAGCATTTTTCGTAGCTCTGCTGAGGCTTTGGAATAGTTTCGTTGCTGCATAGAGCATATGGTGTTCCTCTGAGAGCCTTGTGAAAGAACAATAAAAACATTTAAAAAAAAAAAAATTATATATATATATATACATATATCATGTCACCTGTACAATAAAAGACCGCAATATGAGATTACACATTCGAGACGCGGCCTTGACAACCTCAGCCATGTGAGGCCTAAACTTCATTTGGCGGTCGAAGATTACCCCGAGGTCTTTGTAGCATGAGACTTCAGGAATGGGTTGGCCATTTAGCATATACTGAATAGTATCTGGAATTGTTCTGAGAACGGCAGACTTGTATGTAGATATTTGCATGCGGTTTTCCTCTGTCCATAAGGATACGATATCAATCGCTTTCTGCTGAATAGCTATGTTGTTATCGTTGTTTGCCTCAGCATAGATTTTAAGATCGTCTGCATACAGCTTATATGTAACCCCAATATCTCGAAGCATTACCCCGGGGTCCTGTACAAATATTGTATACATTAGGGGGCCTAAGCATGAGCCCTGCGGAACACCAGATACACACCTGCCGACCGCGGAATAGCTATGCTCAACTTTGACGACAAATGCACGGTCTCTCAGGTATGCTCTGCACTAGTTTGTGATTCTGGGGCCGATACCTAACGCTGACATCTTTGTCAGAAGCAGATGATATTCAACGCGATCGAATGCACGTGAAAAATCAAAGTAAACACCATGCAGAGGAATGTTGAGATTTCGGGCCAGCGCCCAATCGTGAGCTGCTTCCAGTAACTGGGTACCCGTTGAGCGACCCTTTGTAAAACCATGTTGGAGAAGTCCAACAGGTCTCTAGAATCAAAAAATGTGTAAAGCTCAGCCACAATTATTTTCTCCATTAGCAAACAAGGTATTGAACATTGAGACACAGGTCTGTAATTTTCTGGCGCTCCACGAGGACCCTTTTTGTGTGTCGGGGTGATACTGGATTGCCGAAAGAAACTCGTTACTTTACCGTCTTTGAAGGAGCGAGTAAATATCAATGATAATGGTTCAGCCAAGCTGACAGAGAGCTCTTTGAATAAACTTGGGGGAAGGTTGTCGGGAGTCTGCGAGCACTTTCTCTTAAGACTGTTGAGGTGCACTATTACCTTCTCCTTGTTAAAAATAATGTAATTTATGAGAACGGTCAGGATCTGATTAACGGTGTTGGGAATCCCAAACGGCTAAACATATACGCTCTCAAAGTAATCTTTCTACTCTCTCTCTCTCTCTCTCTCTATATATATATATATATATATATATATATATATATATATATATATATATATATATAGTTATTATATAGGTTACGGCTCTACCTCGAAATAAAATACGTAGAGATATTATAACAAATGTATTCAGATTAATTCTCAGCATACATTTCTGCCTCGACACACGCTCAGAGAAGCCGAACAGTCGTAGAGGCTGTGGAACAAATTGGGAAAATCGTTTTTACCGATGTGCTGTTAGACTTAAAGTCACATTTATTTAAATGCTACGTTATCAAAACGCTTTTCCTTAATAGCAGATTCGAGTTTGAAGAAGCGCTGAACATCTGCCGGGCTCAATTTTGGCAAATATAGTGGGTGTTCGAGAACTGTGATTTCTCGTTTGACCAAACACTGACGAGCGATAACTTTTGTGTGAGGGCCTATTATTGTGAAAAACACACTATTTGTGAGAATTGTAAAGTTCAGGCCAAGCAAAACTAATCTAGCGAGCAGGCATTTTAAAACATTCACATATTCTGTTCTGCGCCTGTCCCAGACTGGCCAGGACGGACGAATGTATGAATGATGTACGGTGAACATTTCCTCAAACACCGAAACAACTCGTATTGGACAAACTATGTTTTATTACCTGTGATGATGTTTGGTATCTCTGGTAAAAACTCGGGTCCACGTCGGCCACCTCAACGAAGTTCTCGAACGCCTGCACGCACTGCTCTTTTAGTTCGGATGTCAAAATACGACAATTTGTAGATGCACGCCTGCGCCATGAGACCCTATGGAGTTTTAAGCTATTGAACGTGAAAGTTAAAAACATAGGTATTTCAGGACCCTTTTCGCGAACCGTTCTCAGTGTGACCAGTCAATCAGTAGTGTCCGCCACTATAGGAATCTTTCAGATGACGCAGAGCGCGACAATATAACTAGTTTCTCCACCGAACAACTCGTTCATTCGATCACCCTGTATATATATATATATATATATATATATATATACAGGGTGATCGAAAAATATTTCGGAAGCGATATAAGGAACTGTAGAACTTGTTGAAGCAAATATTTTTTTCCAATCCAACATGGTCTCTGAGAAGTTTTGTATCGGAGTGAGAGTGATATTACTAAAATATCTGACACTGGTGTTGTTGCCCGTCATAGAAGCACAAAATGTGCAATTGCGGGACAACTATATGTTTTCCTATACAGAAACTAAGCACACCGTCTTGTTTGCGAGAAAAATCTGCTTCCTCCGAAGAACATATAACTCCGGCCAGAAGATCCGACATGGTCGTTCCGAAAAGAAATCGCAAAACTGAAGTTTTTTATTAGCCTCCACGCCCAATATACCGCAAAATCATAGCCCTACGACAAGCCACAGCGCTCAAAACAGATGCGCATTTCATGACTGTCATTTGGGTACTATATGGCAATGCGAGCCGTGGTTGCAAAGTAATTCGGATTTTTTGAAGGGCATGTCGGGATTGAGTGCATGCATATATGACTATGTAGCAACGTTGTGGCTGCGGCGCGACAGATCGGCGGTATTCATACATGTACTCAGTCATTTGCGCATGCGCTCAATCTCGACATGTCCGTCGAAAAATTCTAATTACTCCGCAAGCACCACCCCTAGTGTGGGACCACCTCATCCACTAAAACACGTTATTCTCCGCACCCCTCAAGGTTCGGAATTGTGTGGCACTACTTCGAGGCCATGCTTCGGGCCTGGTTGCATGTCGCCCCTTATTAGCCCTCCCTCGGCCACTCTTTTAGACCTCCCATTTGTGTTCTTCGACCCCTGCTTCAAGCATGTCTTCTTCCTCGTGATAGTGTCCAGGTAAGCGACTCTCCGTGACCAGACAGCGGGACTCTCCATCCTATGAGCCACAATGTCGATGGCGATGCGGCGGCCAGCAGGCGCAAACTCCGAAGACTGGGGATACGTTGTTGGAGCGCTACATTGAGCCACTATATGTTCGACGTTGTCAGACTGGCCTGGCGCGCGTAAGACGCATGTGTCTACGACGCCCTCCCAATCCTGACCATGTAGCGCTGGAACTGTCCGTGGCCCGAAAAGATCTGAGTGGCAAAGTACGTTAGAGGCCCCTGTCCGGACATGTCGTACCATTGCTGTAAGTCGGGGGTATACGTGTGCGTTTTCAGCGCCGGTGGGCAAAAGCTTTCTAGCCGTTCGAAACAGTATGACGTTTGTTTAGTGCGGTTAGCAAAAAGGCAGAACACGTTAAAGGTTTCTAAAACCCTGCCTAATAGCGTTGTCTACCACCAGGAATGTCAGACGGCAATCGGACCCCAGTTGCGCCAACATTTGAGTAAAAAGGGAGCAGTTAAGGAGGAGGCAGTTGAAAGCAGCCGCAACGTCTACGAAGACTACAGGCTTGATTTGTCTCTACAAAGTAAATCACTTGTTGCCACATTTGTACTAATTTGCCAAAGAGTGAACATTTCGAGACGTAATCGACCACAGAGATGAGGCTTAAGGTCAACTAGTGAAATAATCTTTGTTTTTATATTGTGGCACCACTATATAAAGTCCTTTAGGCGACACGGAAACTATCTTCTTTCAAAAGAAATCTTGTTAACCTCACGTAAATAATATCTTGTGGAAAAGATTCCGCTTGCTTCAGCAAATAGCTGACACCCCAAGCCACCACATCTTCACTCGGTTCTTAGGCTCTCAATAGCCATCGTTACGTCCAAACCATGAATAGGGCAGAAACTGAACTAATCGGACCATAGGCCATTCTTAGGCCATAACTCACCAAGAGGTTGAGTATTTCCAGACATCCCAAGGCGACTTGTTGGTCGTGGTCTCGCAAACTGTAGCGAAATAGAGCTGATATAGAAATATTTGTTGTTTACCTTAACATAGGGTAACAATTAATAGGGTTCATTCAGGTAGTTCGGACATGCACTGCAAAGTCTCACTTGAAAATTGGCGCCAAATTAATAGAGGACCTCAAAAAAGCCAAGAGGAATTGCAGTAGATGAGCTAGTGGTAGTCAACCGACATTACTTATAACATCGTTTAACATGGAAAATAATATATATAAATTACTACGGTGATTAGGATGGTACCGCATATGATTACATCAAGTCACGTTGATCCTATTACCTATTATTAGTATTAGTGAGCCGTATTATGTACCTGTATGCTGTTGCACTACCCTTCATTGTATATATATATATATATATATATATATATATATAGGTAGCCCAATCGTCGTGTTTCAGAAATTGTTAAATTTGTTGTCTTTATTCCGGACGACCACGACGGCATACAGCAGTCTGCATGCATGTACCTGAGGCATTGTCGAACAGTGCAGTTTTTACCGTGCGAGTACGTAGAAATCGATTGAGAGATTTCACAAATACCTTAATCTACATATGCTTAGAACACAACGATGGCAATGTGGAGGTAGATAAGATAGACAAAAATGACCACTTCCTCCAATCGATACACAACCCCCTCCAAGCAAGCATATACACGCAGAGGTACAGAGTTGGTGGCGCGCTCCGTTGGCTCGTTATCCCGCCTAAGCCCGCTACTACGAACAGCTAGCTAACTGCTGGAGTTTCCCGCCAAAACGGATCAAATGCCGACGCAAACACAGGCGGGAATCCAAGATGGCGGCCGTTGCCGCGACCGTAAACAAACATGCGTTAGGCTGCTCGAAGACTTTTTCGAAAATTGTCAACAACTTGGCGACGGCAGCGGCGGTGGTCGTCAGCCTTTATACGACGTATATGCGTCGACAGTGTTTTTAATGTGTGCTGACTTGTGCGAGTTATTTTTCTCTAGTCAATTATCCTCGTTTTTGCTTCTTCGTTCTCTGGCAGCCTATTCGGTGTTATCATCGTCGTAGTCTGCATTGTCGTCGGCATCGTCGTCGTCGTATTGTTGTTCGGCTGCCGGTGTCCGTCCACCACCTTCTGCAGAGCAAAAGCAGACAGATTACAACATGGCGGCGATTAAATAATAATAACAACAACAATAACAATAATAATAACAACCATTACCACAACAACAAAACAACAACAACAATAACAACAAGCGCAACAAAAACAACAACATCAGCATGCAACAACAACAACAGCGACGACGACAACAACAGCAACAACTACGAACGCCTGCAAAAGCAACGACCGCTTCAACGGTAGACACAAATGGTGAGCCGGACTGCCAGATCCAGTCCAGGAAGAGGAGAGTCTTCCTCTTCCGTTTTCCTCGGAAACTAGAACCGTAGAAGAGGAACAAAAACTTGGTAGTGTTGAGAATGCTTGTGATAGCGGTGGTGGTGGTGCTGGTGCTGCTGCTGGTGGGGATAATAGTGGAATTACTACAGTAGCAGTCAATTGGTCAATTGGTTCGTAAGCTCGAAAAGCGATGGTTTAACGACACACAGACAGGCTAAAATCAAGCTGCTACAACAAAGTTGACAACAAGGTAAGTTGTGTGTGGGGATGGGGGGAAGAAGGTATTATGGTTGCGCTAGTCGTGTTCGGAAGCAACAACGAACGGCGGAATGGACTATCGAGAAACAAAATGAACAAAGGAGATGAAGAATAACACGATAACGCAGCAGCAGCAACAGCAACACCCAAACATACAGACAGAGAGATACTGTGGATCTCTCTGTCTGTATGTATAATATCTCCCTTTCGCGAGAGAGAGAGAGAGAGAGAACAAAGAGAACAACGGACAGTTCAATTTTGTTGCAATCTTGACAGGCGTTCAGCTGAGTCTGCTCTCTCACGCAAACTAATAGAAATCGTCTTCCGGCAGGTCCGGAACGGGGACAAAGGCGAACTTACAACAAATCACGTCACTTCACGTCGCCGCTCATACGTGTTCTGTTGTTGTCGTCGTGGTCAGTCATTTCGACATTATTACGACTTCGACACACAGAATGAATAACAACGACATACGTAGAAAACAAACCCCCTGTTGTTGTTGTTGCTGTCGCCGCCAACAATGACAATGATTTCACGTCTCGGCGCCCGTCTAACCGACGGGGGCCATCTATCCGAGTGTTAAACGAACGAGCAAAATGCTCAGACAGAAACGCAGGCAGCAGGCCGATGGACGGATGAAAACCAACGGACAGTGGAGTCTGGCGACTAAATCTCGCTCGTAGTTCGCTGCTTTACTGGCGACGAACGCTCGTCGGCCGTTGTTGTTGCTGTTGTTGTTGCTGCTGCTGTTGTTGTTGCTGCTGTTGTTGTTGCTGTTGTTGTTATGGTTGTTTGTCTTGGGGCCAGCCCCACATATCCGTGCAAAAACAGATTCGACGGAAGTATGATAGCGGTGGTGTTGTTGCTGCTGTCGACACCAACTTTACCACCACCACCCAGTGGTGGTGGTGGTGATTGGTTAGGGATAATGTTGATTTTGGGTAAATCATAATCATACGAATAATAATAATAATAATAATAATAATAATAAGGGTAATGGTGACGATGCGGATGATGATAGTCGTGAATGTCATGACGAAGATAGCTGAAGATAAAAATAGCTATGCTAATGATAGCTAACAAATAATTCGAGTGTGATGATTAAGCTGGTGGCCAATGATGATGATGATGATCGTGTAGGGGACTCAGGGGGGGGGGTTGTGTAATTAGATATATGTGTATTACTGTTTATTGTTACTGTTATTATTATTATTATTAATAGTAGTCATAGTAATAATACTAGTATATAAGTTTTTATTATTAGTAGTAATAGTAGTACCGTCTGACCATATGACCACAATATTGCCACTGTCAAACTCGGAATCTAGGATTGGGTATATGCAGCCTTCATCTAGGGATCTGGATGTTTTCGCTGCTCACTTATGTTCCTGTGTTACGAACACGGCTGATGCGAAGGGTAGATAGATGCCCCTCCGATCGGCGGGGTTTGCCGTGTTAGTCGAGCCGACACATGTCTGTGAGAAAGAGCACGTTAGATCAGACGGTATGACCCTGACCCCTGCACCATGGGAAAACTGCTGATCTGGGACGTACCGATTCGGAACAGTTCTTGCGGCGGCGAGTTATGCGGCGATCTCCCGCGCGATAGGCGGCATTGCACCCAACGCCGAAAGGAACTAGATTCGTCATTACGTAGAAGCCTTGAGGAACGAGCACATCATGTGCCCGCTCATCATTGAGACTCCTCAGGCTTGTGGGGACAGGCCATACCCATAATGCAGATCAATTGGGAAGTCGAAGAGAAGTGAGAAACGACCACCACAGCGTTTCTGAGGCAGGGCATTGCCTTAGAAGTTCGGTGCGGTAACGCGAAAATGATTCTTGGCATGCTCCCGAGGAGAGGGAGAGGCCTGGGGAAATATATATTTATATATATATATATATATCACGAAAGCTTTCGTCTGTGCATCGAGGTGGGGGACAGGGTTAAATGAGGAGCACTGGTGTCCGTGCGGAACACAGGTAGACATCTGGGGGTCCCACGGGCTCTCCTGCAGTAGAAGCGAAAAACGCCAGACCCGTCACAGCAAGATCCATGAGTTTACGGCCCGAGCCTTAAGGTCACTTCTAATGCCGTGCAGAGCCAACCGGTCTCTTGAGATGCGACGGAAAGACACCGGACGGCATTATTCCCTTTAAAAAAGGAAAGGGGTAGCGCTCATAACAAGCCCTAGTATAGCTAGTTAATTACATTTTCCTAAATGTTTTTTACTAAATAATTAATAAGTCTCTTTTCTGTGGTCTATATATATATATATATACTTGACAGGACGGAGTGGAAATCGATCGTCAACATATATGTCATACGTCACAGTTGTTAATGTTATACAGACACATACAAACACACACGTATAAGCACATCCTTTCAAAGTGGTGTTGTAAGCAATAGACGGGTCATAATAATCATGGCTTACTATACTTTACTATACGGCGCGTGCAGGGGCAGAGGACACGACTGTATGTAATTGGGTATAAAATAGTTTTTAAAAAATAAGTTACGCTTGCCAGTCTACGACTTTTACTGTATAGGTTACTATTTTTTAATGGCATGTAAAAATCTAACATGGGTTTTCGAAGGTTAGGTGCAGCTTGAAACCCGGGACCTTTTATTATTTCATGTCTAATGTCTAATTATTTGACTTGTTTTATCGTGTTTTAATGCATCATGTTTGCATTCCATTTTTATATAGCTTTCGTACGTATTTACATTAATCGTACGTAGTCGTAAGGGTACCTGGTTTATTTGATTGTCTTACAGTTTTTAGTAATCTTTTAACAGTCTTTAGTGATACAGCCCCAACGCAAAGTAGGTCTAGTAAATACCATATACACTAACATTCCACTATCATCATCATTAACATGTGAGTTTTGCCACGTGTTTGAACACATTGCGCGGCAGTGCGTAGAATAGTAGTGTGGTATTACGTTGATTTCGATCACTTATTCTTCTTCACCTCCATCTTATTCGTCTTCTCGTTCATTCATTGTGCATTCGCTTATCTGTCTCTGCTTGCAATGCTTGTCGTCCGTCTGCGCAGGAGGAGGGTCCGCGGGTGGTGATGGAGTCCGTTGCCGATGAGATGGAGGCCCGTCCAGGCCAGGACCCATCGGGCCAAGAACACGGCCAGGTTGTCGACGAAGGCGAGCACGAGGCTGCCGCCGACGAAGAGCAGACACTCTACGTGCAGACGGTCGAAGCGGGTGAAGAGCTTGGCGAACATGCGGCGGGTCCGAACACGCACATCGTACACATCATACGTGAAGGCGACTATGAGGATCTCGACGCGGAAGACGATGAAGTCGGTGATGATGATGATGATGTCGAAGGTGGACGGACAACCACGACGACGACCTACATCGAGGGTGGTGGTGATGATGATGACGATGATGATGAGGAGGGGGACGAAACGTACGAGATCGCTGACGACGAGATGGACGACGACGATGATGACGACGACGACGGTGAGGAGATCGTGGACGAGATCGGCGAGGGTGAAGACCAAGATATCGTCGTCGAGGTTCGCCACGAAGACGAAGATCCGGATCACACCGGTGCCGAGGTGCAGCTGGTCAGCAACGGCAGCAACGGCAAGCTCGTCCACTACGTCCCGCTGGCACGACGCACTCGGACTCGGCAGGGCCTCGGTGGCGGGTCCTCGACCACGACGACGGCCTTTGCTGAGGGCGTCCCACCAGCGTCGTCGGCGGCGCCCCAGCAGCAGCAGCAGCCCGCCCTGCCGGTGGTACCGAACGCCTCGAAGAAGCACATCTGCGGCGAGGAGGGCTGCCGCTGCGCCTACCGCAGTAAGAAGTCCCTGGTGCAGCACCTCAACCTCGATCACGGCCTGAAGCTGGCGACGTTCCAGCGCTACTACGGCAGTGTGTCGCACATCCTCTACGAGTTCGAGCGGATCCAGCGGTACGGCAATTACGTGTTCGGCGCCGACTACAAGACGTTCAACTCGTCGACGAAACAGTTGCGCGTCATCTACGTCTGCGCACAGGACCGCAAGCTGCGCAAGAACCGTCAGTGCGGCCAGGTCTGCACGGCGTACATCGAGTTCGCTGCCGAGTACAACACGGGTACGTAAGCAGGCGGCGCTGCCAATAATGCAATATATAATAACGAAATAGCAACGCTGTTGTTGGAACGTTAGATACGTCGTCGAACAACTGAATTCAATACGCACCGATGCAGAGCACACGTATGCAGGTTTTTCCCGACAGGGCATTTGCCCATTGCAGGCGCTCGACCTCGTGGGAATCGCTCGAGACGAAAACACCCTCTTTACTCGCATATGCCTATTGTGTGCATGCTGTTGACTGTCAGTGAGATCATGTCAAAGTATATATATATATATATATATATATATAGTATATATATATATATATATATATATATATATATATATATATATATATATATATAGTATATATATATATATATAGTATATATATATAGTATATATATATATATATATAGTGAAAATTAACAGCACAAAAATGTTTTCTAGAACAGTTAACAGCAATCTTCTTCCGCGGATACACCATTTCGAAGATGTAATACATTGTGTTACATGTCTACGTTCCGCCTTCGGTAATGCCATTGCTATTGTGTAATTATTTATTCAATCTAGAAATAAACATGGGATAACGTGAAGACGCATCGATCGCATTTAATTTATATGCGTGTTTTGTCCAAAAATAGGGCAAGGCAGTCTGTCGGGCTGTTTGCAGCACTACAAACATACGGGCTATCGGGATCTGTCGGATTACCAGTTTATTTCGGCCAAGGATGTGCCCGCCGACTTCGAGCTCATCTGCCCGATCTGCTGCGAGACGTTCGCCACCGAGGAAGAAATGCTTCAGCACGCTTTTGAGAAAATCCACCACATCGCACCGAGGTAAGGTGTCTTGCTCCGTGTGCCTCCGATGCATCGGTCGGCATATAAAGCAGTATTGATAGCGGTAGATAGCACGCGTATACCTTGTTTGGCTAACTACACGTCTTACTCGCACGAATCCATCACTGTAGGTTTATTAGGATGAAGAAAAAGAACGAAATGAAGCTAAGCGGAGACCAGGCGTGGGACAATGAAGTGACGAATACCGTAATTCGCTGCGACATGTGCAGCTTCGAAACGAGCGATCGCAGCTACTTCATGACTCACCGGGTGAAGTCGCACATGGGGCCCGAGTGCATCGAGAAGCACGTGGCTAAAGATCGGGAAGAGGCCAACTATATCTTTCGACAGGTGTGTTCAAACAATTAGTATAAAACAGGGCAAAGACAGAAAGAGGGAGAAAAGCTAAAAAAGAAGAAGCAAGTGCATCAAGTGAGAGCGGCGATAATGAATAAATCAGTCGGTCGTGTCACCCACGCATCATCGGTTTATTTTGGCATCTCAATGATTTATCTCTCTCGCTCTCTCTCTATCTCTCTTTAGACGTATACACACCACTAGTATTGCACATATGCGGTTGCCAATAGGGTTTTTAAAGGGGCCTATGAAAATGTCGCATGTGCGTTGCAGAATCTTATACGTATGAATTATTTACCACCATATAGAACAGTCTTCACTTTGATTGCGTGGCCATGAATGGTAATTACATTCACAAATTGCGATACGATATATATATATATTTTTTTGCCACTAATATTGCTCTATATATATATATTTTTTGCCACTAATCTTGCTATATATATTAAAAACAAATACGTGCCTTTTTTCGGATGCTGGATATTGCAGGCACAGGTTGCCCTCAACACGCGCTTCTTCCTGGCAAACAAGCGCGTAAACGATTCGTCGATCGTTTCGTACTCGTTTCGTTGCAACTACAACCGCCGGTCGGTGAGCTCGGTGTGTGTCTGCTCGTTCAAAATGCTCGAGTTTCCGGACGGCGGCCGATTCGAAATCGAAATGGTCAAGGTTCATTCGCACGACGTGACGGCACCGTGCGAGGAGGAGCTCGACGACCTGCCTCCGCCGCCGGAGCTGTTTTCGTGCGAAACCTGCGACCGCGTCTTTCAGAGCGAGGCGATCCTGCGCGACCACCAGAAGGCCAACAACCACTACAACGTTGTCGAGCTCGAGACGAGGAACAAAGAGTAAGTAACGATATGATATGGTGATGACGATGATGATGATGATGTTTAGTTTATTTCTATTCGCAATTGTAGTTTCTCGTTTTGTGCTATGATTGATTGATTGATTTATTATTCGCTTGGCATGCATACCTAAATACACATGTCACCCTTTTTTATCAGGGGCGCTTAGAGCGGCAGCATAGCTATAACTTCATATACCATATGGTACTACATGGCTTGTGCGAAGCATGAGTGCATGAGTTACAGTTAGATTGTTTTCATTGCCACCGTAGTATCTCAATGCATTATTTCAATGATCTATCTATGGATGGTGTAACGATGTATGATGTTCATAGTTTATTCAGACGTAAATAAGATGGGATATAATAAGATGTAATAGTACATACTATTAGCATGTCGTGTATGTTCACATGCCGCTGCGTACGCCCGCAATATGTTGTTTTGTTTTTGCATATAATTGCTTATAAACCTGCGCTTTATTGCAATATCGAATTTTGCGACATTGGTTGTTTTCAACTGCGTACACATTCTTCAGCGAGTCCACTGACTAGGAAGAAGGCACAGTAGAAAAACGATTAAAAACAACATTGGTGCTGCGTAATGCACTACTTGGTTATGCATTTACGTGTATATATATATATATATATATATATATATATATATTAGTGTATGTATATATTTTTATTTTGTATATACCCCCGAGTTACTAACACTAATTACTAATACTATTATACTACTCTCATTTGTTATCGATTGCAGAGTTGTTCGGCCAAAACAGTTTTTCTGTTCCGTTTGTTCCGTGGGCTTCACGAAAAAACTCTCACTACGGCAACACCAGAAGAACTTCAACCACAGTTATACACCTGCAAATGTGCGAGCGCCAATAAGCTCACATAATCAAGCAACCGACGATTCGGACGTCAAAGACACCTCAGCTGAAATCGTAATGGTAAGTTCATTTTTTATTCTATAACAAACTGCATTGCTTAATTAATGACAGGCCTAACAAGACGAGCAACAAAGAGGTACAACCCACTGATTTACACTGCAATGCTCGCAATGCTTACTCTTGCACGATAACTTTAGCAGACTTTTGTACGGCGGTAATCCATAGTAGAGTATTGTACCGTTCTCTATCATCTGTACCGCATTTGAAGATAACGAGTTGATGTAATACCCACGGCCCTAATTATATTGTTCCTGCAAAAAGACTTTAGTTTTAGGCAAGACTACAAGTGAGGTCACTAACAGTCACGTTTTTTAAAAAAACATCTAATCATTTTGTTATTTAACTGTCTATGTCCCCATTTACGTAGTTAGATGTATTGTTTCTAATGGGCGGTATATATATATATAATTCTGGCAGTCTATGGAATAATATGTGAATGGAAAACTATTTACAATTTAGATAAGGTAATACCCGGAGATGATAATCGGCCATGACCGAAAATGAAGAAAAGGCAAAATTCACAGATGTCTCAATCATATATTGTGCACAACCATATTCCCAGTGCATATAAGTGTATATGTGAACTGTTTATAGTTAACCTGAAATGTCGGAATTGTGCTGTGTTTGCATAGCCATCGCACGTACGTGAAAAGAAGGTCATCCAGCTATTCCCACATCTATGCTACGACTGCGGCCAGACTCTGAGTAATAAGGTGGATCTGCTGAAACATCTCAACGCGGAACACGGCTACGAAGTGGATTTGTTTAGCAAGGAGTTTTCTAACATGGACCTGGTGTGGCGCTATTTCTACGAAATCCAGCTGAACACAAAAACCCGCTATAAGCAGCACGGCAGCCAAAAGGTCGACGAGGATAATTTTAAGATCTACTACATCTGCAACCGTGAAGGCAAGGATAAGACGAAAAAGACCAATCGAATGAGGGGTCGGCGAAAACCTCCGAAAGACGTGAACCGGGCATGCACTGCCCACTTCACGATACGACGTGACAACGGCAAGATTACCTGCACCGGATCGACGACGCACTACGGTCACGAAATTGAGGAGGAGTTTCTGCTCCGCGGCAAGATCCTGCAGAAGGCGATGGATATTATCCAGAAGGTGCCAGAAGAGGCGGCCGAGGACATGCACGTTCTGACAGCTGCCGATTTCCCGTACCACTCGGAGAAGCGCGAGGTGCCGAAGGTGCCGTACAAAAATCCGGACGCCATCGCATGGAGCACTCCGTTTTCGGACACGTTCACTGTGACGCCGATGCACGACGACACTGGGTTCTACGTAGGCCCAACGAACAAATCGGCGAGAATCGTGTCGCACAAGGCGGCTGCCGATAGCTTCTGCGCGCTATGCGCCGCAAAGCCTTCGGTGACACGCGAGGGCCAAATGTATCAGTGTCCTCATATCTATCAGTGCGATTGTGATTTCTACCAGGCGGGGTATCACAACTGCAAACATATAAACGTTCTCGAATTGTACCTTAATCAAGAGTCGACACAGGACGTGCTGTATTTGACCGCGCCTTGCTCGGAAAGAGACCTAG
The DNA here is from genome assembly GCA_003439945.1 of Dermanyssus gallinae. Classification (NCBI taxonomy): domain Eukaryota; kingdom Metazoa; phylum Arthropoda; class Arachnida; order Mesostigmata; family Dermanyssidae; genus Dermanyssus; species Dermanyssus gallinae. The sequence continues at coordinate 23,811 of QVRM01005730.1, read as the reverse complement.
CTATCCGAGGACAGGCGGCGAAGCTGGCCCAGATCAGTGAGGACGTTGTGAAAATCTTAGAAAATCTGAACGCGTCAGAAGACTCGACAAAACTTCTCACGGAGAAAATGGACGCTATAAAGGTTTGTTTCTGCGTGCATCTAGTCTGCTTATTTGTATATGCAAGCATTGCGTAAACTGACGTTTGTCAAGACTTATTTAAGGTCTGTATTATCGTGTTCTCTAGGACATCAACCTATTCAGTTAAACGTGCGTTTATGCCTATTTATTACTCAGAAACTCTAAATGCGTGAGTTTAGTCACATTCTGATCTCTATCTCGTCTAGACGCACGTATTCTAGTTTAGAGAAAATTGAAGCTTATCTAGGGAGGTCAGAACAATGGTATGGGGTTTCTCTGTCATTTGTATTAATGACTATTTTGCATTAATCATAATATTCTGACCTAGTGGAAGGGGTACTATTCTCCAGTACGATGATGTACATTGTGAGAACCTATATGGCATGAACTCAATAGCGCCACTGTATTTTACTTAGCCACCCACTTTATTTTAAGTTTCTAGCCTAGCAAATATACAAGTCAAGAGGTTTTTCAAGAAAAGTAAACTCATTGCGTTCAGATACGTCAGTTTTTTTATCTTAGAAATTCAACTCAAAGTCTCATATGCGACTGGAAACTGAAGACATGCTATTTGGCATCCACAGCTTTTTATATCATTTAATTAATGTAAACATTGATAATGACTGCTAATTGATACCCCACGTTTACCGTTGCATATGGGATCGCTTAACATATGGGTGGATTTTTTCTACAAGACATTTATTAGAACTTCATATTTTATTGCACTAATCCCTTCATTGAGTACCCCCTGGACCGATTAAGGTTTGCAATTAACCACTTATGCTGCTGCTCTTGTTATAAAAGGGCCACATTTGTATGTAGGTATACATGTCAAGTGAACTTTAAGTCTATATATATTCTTATTGTTCGCTTGACATGTATACCTCCATACATATGTGGCCTTTGATAACAAGGGCGTTTAGAGCAGCAGCAAAAGTGAACATGCTGAGATATCTAGAGTTTCGCCAACAGTCCTTGCTCGGTTCAGGGGGTACTTAATGAAGGGATTCGTGCAATAAAATATGCAGTTCTAATAAATGCCCGTATGTATAAGCGATCTCATATGCAACGGTAAACGTATATATATATATATATATATATATATATATATATGCAGTGCCCGGCATAGGAGACTAGATATGTAGCCATAATTACCCTAAATACAAAGGGTGGCAATAAACATTTTTAGAGAAAACACCTAGGCCGCCGGCAGTTTTCCAGTTCTTTCTCAATGGCTTTCTATACCGTTGAGATACCAATTTTGTTCGATGGACTTACGTGTGTTTTTGCTTTTTGCCTTTTGTGATCGGTAGACTCTATTAGCAACGCCAAGGAGTGTTTCCGAAGCGGCGGTTCAAACGGACAACATCGAGGACTTCAATGATATCGATAACGACAACGACCAGGCTGAGGTGGGCGAGGATGTTGTCGTTGTCTGCACGCAAGCGCCATCGATCTTGCCGGTTGTGCTAAGGCCCGAAGACAGACCTCGGCTCACCCGCAAGCCTCTCGTCGTCCACCCAGGTGAACGTAAGTTGCCCCATTTCCACCGCGATGACAACGACCAATTTCAACATCTATAATAATACCTATACGAAATTACGGATCATTACAATTTTATTTATTTCACAAATTAGACGCACGTTGTAATACCACTGGGTGACATCTTCTGTGACGCTAGTGTCCGTCCCACATTAAGAGGTAGCGCAGACAGGGATTGTCGAGACGTTTGACCGTTAACTGCGTGACACAACGTTACAATCTAAAGCCTGCGAGCAGAACCAGAAAAGAGTTGTAGAATAAAACGAAGAAGAAGAAGGGAAGCACGAATCTCAACAGATCGGCTTTCTTATTGGCTGGCAGCGACGGCGGTAAATGTGTTGTCACGCTCGCATATGATCTATATGTACGAAGTTCTTGTTCAGTAAGATCAGCCGTTCTGTTCTCTATTACCGAAAAGTCGACAAAATAATAAACGTCTTCTTATTGTTGTTGATGTTGTTCTTGTTGTTGCTGCTGCTACCGCGGTGGACGTTATTGCCATGCTATAGGTTCACGCCCGCCAGCCCGCAAGGCAATAATCGTCAACAACGCCACACAGCCGCCACAATCAACGTCTCGACTTCTCGTCCGCAACCGTGTGCCGACTTCGGTTGCCTCACGGTCCGCGCATCCTCAGACGAGGTCATCGATATCCACGGCCTCGGTAAGCGCCGTCTCTGCCAATAGCGGCAGTCCCGCTGTCCGGTTTGACACGCCAATTGCTTCTGGCCAGGGCCGGCGAGAACGTGTTGTTTCGGCCGGCAGAGCGGCCCAGGGAGCGACGATCGTTCCGATCATGGCTCTCATGCAGCTGAGAGACGCCGACAACAATCAGGGCGCTCTTGAGGGGGTGACAGCTGCTAACGATGAACAGCACGGTACAGCTGCAGGATCTGGGGAACAGCACCGCGGTGGAATCGTTGCCGACGAGCCGCGATCCCGTAACCCTGTCGCTGGGATGCAGTCGAACCTCGCCGGCCATCAACGACAGCAACAGCAACAACAGCAGCAGCAGGTACTCGTTGAAGTGTCGGAGGAAACTACTGAGGAGTCATCAATCCATGATGGGACGACTACGACGACGATGGTGACATCAACGGCCCAAGTCGAGGTTGCGCGAAGAGGAGTCGAGAGGCGTTCGATAAAATGTAAGTAGGGGGACTTCTACGTCTACGTGGCGATTTTCGATTCAGCCTCACCACAGTCACCAACTTTAAACCTCCGTACACCCAGTCGATCAGCAGGAAATAGGTAGGGAGTTTTGTGTTAGGCATGCTTATGAGGCACGTGAATAACTAATTGCTTTAAAGACCACGGATTTTGAACTCACTGGCTATTCACTCGATTTCGGCAGTCGGTAATACAGCTACCAAAAGTAATTTTTCAGTTAGGGTTCTAGCGCTGAAATGTTTCGCTTGGAGTCTTTTGGGCGGAATTATTTCCGGGCCGACTCTCAGCCAACATTTACCGTTCACGTAAGTGCTTTCGTATTGCTTCGTAAAACGGACCCCGTAAATACAAATGTGGGGATCGAACTCGTGCATTTGTGTGTCGCCTCCGGTCGCAACGCACACCCGAATGCACTACCCCACCGGGTAGATTCGACCGGACGAGTCCTTGGCAATAATAATTGACGGTATGCCAATGACATTTTCTTGCCTCCTGCCCGAATAAAGCGCCTATACCGTGATGGACATTGCAACCGTTGCCAAACAAAGAGAGGGAGCACGGATGTTCTAAGGACGAGATGTTGCAGTGGCTTTGGTTCCCTGCTTTCCGGTAATAATGTATGCCATCTCGTGTTGTCTATCTATTTCAGCCGAAGTAAAAGGTGATGACGGTGAGCGCGGCCGAAAAGGCGATGATGTGACGAAGCAGACGATCGAGACAACGGTTGAACAATATCCGCTGCGCAAACGTCGGCCTGTAATCGTCGACGAATCGGACGCGCAGGACAGCGACTCAAAACGGACCTCGCATCGACCCAAAAGACCTAATCGACGATTCGATATCTGAAGGCCGGTGGCGGACAATCATTGCTTTTGAAGGCCAGGCCGGCTTTGGAGGTTTTGGTCTGTCACGCCCCGCTTATAGTAACGTCGATATTCGGTAAATCGATACAGACGAAACGAAGCAGAAGACGAAATCAAACAAAAAAGAACAATCTGCTTCTCCTAATTATCTGCATATACATAAGCTCTCTCACACACCCACACACACACACACATTTCCACACAAACCCAGTGCGAAATGATTGGACTGTATATAACATTTAGATACATACACACAGTTACGTGTGAGAAGGACAATGAAAACGAAACAAAGAGTATCCACCACAGCAGCACGGCATGGCAAGGTAATTTTTCGTTGTGTGAATATTGAATTGTTGTCGAATCCTGCAAGAAGTTTTGCAGTTTGGTATACTGTTCTAATAAACGAGTCGTGTTCGTTCTGTCGAGCTTTACAAGCGTTCGAAAGTACACGCAGTGTTCTCATCTTTACACGATATATTTATATTACCAAGGATAAGTAAAAGCAAAGCATAACCACTACTGCTACTACGACGACGAGTAATGCGAATGATTGTTGATTCTTATTACTACTTCTGATTGCGAATCGAAGATCCGAACAGCTATTGGTTGGTCTTCTTTTTCGCGCTGATGCCGCTTCGCTGCCTTTATTCTGCTGGCCGGGATCCTAAAAAATGCTGTTTCTCTGCTAGTAGACCCCATGTCATCACAGAAGTTGCCACAAAATGGAAGCTGTCCTCGAGCTCTGCGTATCTACGTTTCTTCGAGTACTTGTCATGCGTCCCCAGGGGAATGGTAACGCCAGCAGGTCTCTCGTCGTCACTTAGTCCGAGATCTTGGGGCTCCAATATAGCAGGCATTCGTGCCTTCTTAATGGCTCATTTTTTATTTTTTTATAATTATTTATGCTTCAAAAGTCTACGAGAGATTTTTGGGCAGCCAAGTAGATGCAGACCGTCGGCGTCACCTTTATCTTCGCATACCTCACAAAAGAAGCGTTCGCAGTGTTGTTATTATAACAACGGCGGATTTTTTTCAATGCAAGCTATCTACGCTATTTCTTAGTTTGAGATACTAAAACCCTGTCATGCAGATCAGCCTTATTTCTTCAGCAGATTTTAGACATCCAGGGCATTCATGCCCCATTTCGGGGTTCTTTTGATGACGCTATTGAACCCTGTGTATCTCCTAACCGCGTTAAAATAAACTGCCACACTGTACGATGTTCGCTGGCAAAATGATGCTGCAAGTTGCCGATTTCGTGGTAAAGCATATCTTGTTTGGAGCATTTCAAAGCAAGCGACGTTTCGGATGTATGGTTACTCTTGAAGATTCGAAGCTAGATTTTTGAATGCAGAGGGCCGTCTTGGTACACGTCTGTCATTCTACATGATTTCACAGTAACGCCTAAGATGTCTATATGACTTTGGCAGTATATATAGTTCTAGGGCTCATTTAAATAAACTCATTCCAAGTAAATTTGCGGAAGAAGAAAGCCATCACGTTTCGCCGTGGGGGTCGATTGGCTGCAGCAGATGTAAAGTTCTGCTGTGGCCAAGCGCTGGAGTATGTCAACTCCTTGCGTATATAGGTCTGAGGCTACACTAATAGGCTCTCTTCTCTTATCCCGCACTCTTACCCAGCACATCAGCGACATGTAGTCGGTTGGCTATTGCCTCTAGTCATACAGGGGTGAGAGATTCTCGACGACTGTCTCTGAGTGCGGCAGCGAGTATTCTTAAGCTTAAGATTGTACCAATGTTGAGCTACAGCCTTAACAGGGTCTAGGGCCTTTTATTACAGGGCTCGTTCAGCAATTTCTGTTTAAGTGGCAGAGAAAAGTTGCCGAGGCCTCGGCAGAGGTAGCGCAGTTAGATGTGCACGTCGCCAGGTAATTTTGGGATGGCTACCATTACTAAGTATGCTCGACCCAAGGATTTCACCAAGTTGGCGATCATTGTCGTTGCCTGCTCTGCTCGCAGACGTGCGCTAAATATCGCGCAGCGAGATACCAAACGCATCGGCGGTCTCTGCACTTTCCCCCGGTGGGACCGCCGCTAAAGTGATCATATTGTGTTTAAGGACGATTATAATTATGTACCATCTTTAAATTCAAACTTATTGGCAAATAAGCAAGGCCAAATCAAGGCCTTTTAATAAAGATTATGTCTTTAAGATACATGTCATGTATCTTAAAGACATAATCATGTACTGTCATGGCGCTAACTGCCAGCGACTGTGAGAGATTACAATCTGTCAAGTCCGGTATGGCAATAGGCATAAGCCTCATCACTCTAAATCCGTCTAACTAAAGTAATTCGCGAATATATATATATATATATATATATATATATATATATTCTCACAAAGATACATGCATTTTCAAAGTTAAAAAAATATATGCATGCTAGTGGGAACCTAAATATATGATTGTCCATAATTCTCACATCTTATATAAAGTAGAAACGAATTAAATATTGTATAAAATATTTTGGTTCAAATATATGCGTCTCACTAATCTAACAAATCAGCATCTCTGCGGCACATATAATCTTCTGTCAATGTTAAAACAGTGTTTAAGCGCTGACATGATATGAAGTTCCTATAGTTGAGACCAACGAGAGAAAATTGTAGTGCGGACATAAATGAATCACATCCCTGTGTTCAACGTCTTGTTGGCATTTGGAGGTGCAGTACTACCATAGCAAGCCTCCAACAAAGTGCATTGAGACCGTTAGAAATAAGTAATAAAAAAAATCTACTATAAAGGAAGAGGTTCCAAAACATTTTGCCCATAACATTTATACAAGAAAGTGTGGAATAGCCTATTACGTAGGCCCATGTAAAAAACATAACACAAGATCATACCACAAACACCTGGAGCTAAATGTGCAATTTCTTCTCTTATCATCCAAGGGAAAACGGTCACCCAGGACGCTGCATTAATCGCTGCTCCTAAAGACTACTGCTTGGAAGTACATCGGATAACCCCGAAATGAAGTACAATGCCTTGGTTGAACTTCATCTAACGTACTGTGCTCACATCTGAGTCCCATTCCACAGGCACACGTCTCTCTGATTACAACGTGTGCAGGACAAAGTCGCTAAGCGAAGCGCTCAGACATGGAATGCTCAGGTGAGTAGTGTAATTTAACTAACGCCCATGAGTTACGAGAACGTATTGATTACCGTTTTATTCAATAACCCGTAATCAATGGGGATATTCATCGTCAGATCCATTAATGCCCTGGAAAAAGCTTGAACTAAGTGCTTATCACTTAGATATGGCTAGATAAATGTATTTCAATGATCACAGCCACTCTAACTTGACTCTGCACTTCAAGCATATGCATAGCATAGTATTTAACATAAAAATCAAGGTAAACGGGTTGGGCGTAACAGTTGTATCTTCTGCCGTGTAGGCTTTTAGTCACACATGGTCTCAGGCCCAGGAACTTACCACCGTTGAAACGTCATTCGATTCGCAGCAGCGCTTCCTCACTGAATCTCGAGATCTAGACGCCAAGGAATGATTCCGATCGTTTGTTGCTCACGTTTGAGAATATTGCAGATTGTATCAATTAAGAGACGTGTCTTTGGTATCAGGGCGCGGAATGGTTCAAAAGCGAACGCATAAAACTCGTGCGGTTCGGCACTCGATGAGTAACTTCCTTGACTTGCGGATTTCGGCATGTCTGGCCCACCTCCGATGCACAGCTACCGACCGTAATGAGTTAGGGAATCAGTGACTGTGGCGTTCCAGACGAGCATGCGATTCCTCTCAAGAGGGGTATCAAACGGCGTGCCTCGAGCGACGATCAGCTCTGGTCTGACAAGAGAGCCTGTAGTATCCGTGTAGTATGTATTGGTGAGAGGTAACTAAGTTTGCACCTAGGTGTGCCCTAACCCCAAGTAGTCTTGTAATCCAGCAGCGTCCCCATTGGTGGTTCATTTTCCAGCATCCTTCGCCGAAGCCATCTGAGATGTGCCTTGGTACCGGCGTCCGAAGAAGCCGTCAGTTTAGCCCTGAATATCTAGAGAGATATTATAGGAGGGTCAACTTATGAATCTCACATTTGCCGGGCTCCCCCGCCTCTTGAAGTTTAGGCGAATGCTTTTAGTGAGAGTGCAATTATCGCCTCCTAAGACCTCCTAAACCGCTCAGGTACCAAATGTTAAACACACTATATTGGCAGTTAACTAATCCCTTGACCTTTAGGTAGGACAAACCTGCTCCCGAGAGTACTAGGTGAGAGGAATTACGATTTGCCAGCTAAATGTAGCGTGACAAAGTAGATGCGCTGCTTTGAAGAGGTGGTCTCTTTTAATAGTATTGATTGCGTTTTTGAAGTCTATTCAAAAACGAGCGTGCGCCGTGAATTGCCACCACCGTCCCGCCTGGTGAGGCAAACCCCAACTGGTGTTTACCTAGATCGTCGGCTTTCTTCTGGTAGCAATAAAGTTTGTCCGCTAACCTGTGGGTGGTGGATGAACAGGCTATGGGTTTAGTAGACCCACCCTTCTTTTGAATCCTTCGAAGAAATTAGCAGTAACATGCTAGATGTGGGGGGGGCACATGTCGATTGAAGCGAGACCAATGAAGAAGCGTAGTCTCACAAATGCAAACCCGCAACTGAGCTTCTAGAAAAGCTTCTTGCCGTAAGTTCACCTATATGCAACACTTGCCTTTAGTAGAGAAAATCTCACTAGATAGGTTTGTTTCAAAACCATTAAAACAACTAGTGGACACACCGTGCAGACAAATAAACCGGATGAGATTATAACGCATTTTTTCTAGATTTTCCGTAAGGCTATTGCCCGTGTACGGTTTTTTCATGTCATGGCTAATTTGAGTCCACTTCGACATTTGCCTTGTCTAAATTGGAAACCATGCAAACCAATTTAAGAGTGGCCGGTCTGGGTCTTGAACCCAGTCCTCCCGAATGCAAGGCAAAGGCTTTGCCACTAACCCATGTTGCTCGGTCACTTTGTTATATACATTCTAGGTATATCAAATGTAGAATTTCAAAACTAAGCTGCGCTAACAACCACAAAATTAAATTAAAGACACTTGCGCAGTTCTTTCTCAATCGGCAGAGATTTTATTTGAGTACGCGCAACGCTGAATGCAATACGCAGCCGCCACAGCAACAGCAACACTATGCAGCAGTGCCGAAGCAGTGCGAGCTAGTGCTAACAACAGACAGCATTTGCGCGTTGCCCTAGGTCGACGTCTAGTCCTCCTTCGAGGTGACGACACGCGTACCGCGGACACGTCCAGTTCTTCTGGCCGCAATGAGACCGACCTTGCGACCGGCGGGCGTGTTTCGTTTGACTGTCGACGCTTTGCCGATATGCTGGTGGTTACCTCCACCGTGCGGATGCTCGACGGGGTTCATGCAGACACCGCGCACCTTCGGCCAGCAGTTGCGCTTAGCCTTGTACTTGAAGTAGGCGCGGCCCGCCTTGAGAATCGGCTTCTCGATTCGGCCCCCGCCGGCGATGATTCCGACCATGCCTCGGTTGGCCGATGGAATCACCTTCTTGGCGCCGGATGGCAGCTTCACACGGGTCTTTTTCGTGTCGGGGTTGTGCGCAATGATGATCGCGTAGTTGCCCGACGTACGCGCGAGACGTCCACGATCGCCGGACTTCTCCTCGAGGTTGCACACGGCCGTACCTTCGGGCATGTTGCCCACCGGAAGGACATTGCCCACCTAATCGGACAATAGTCAGGACAACAGATCAATAGACGAACATATCGACAAGAACGACATACGAGGAAAATGGACGCCTATTAGTTACACTTGCTTCATGTCAACAAGTTAGGAATCATCTCTACTTCGCTGTGGATTTTTTTCACTCTCATTCATTAGGGCCTATTCGAGTCATAGTTTAGCCGAGGCCGACCCCCCAGTAATTTGTATTGGCTGATGATTGGTGATTCGGATGGTTCAGTTACTATTCGTAAATGGGCACTTGTTGGGACGCGATCAAGGGTTTTCTGCCGCTAATCTGAGTCGCCCTACCAATATGAAATTTGCAGAGTGGAGATCAAAATGTATGTTTCACTCAAGTATATATAATATGTACGTACCCTAAATATGACCTCGTCGAGCAACAAATCTCTCTTTGCAATTAATTCGCAATCGTATTTACAAAACTTGCATTGCTACAAGATTATTCTCTATTATATCTCATCGGCTTGAAGAATATGTGATTTGAGTTGCTAAACCGTACGAGATCAGCAGTAAATGAAGTCTGGCTCGTATGCATGTTGTGTGACCACCTCGCCATACGTATTTTTGTCATTAGCAAGCAAAAGCGTAGCAGCAAAGCGACTTTTACGACCAGCAGGGCTAGTTGGAAGAGAGACAACCCCCCCCCCCCCCGCCCCCCCAACGAAATGTACTGTCACGATGAACTATCGTGAGTCGTACACAAGGAAATAAATTCGTACTTTGTTCTCCTATTTTCATATAACAGTTACCGCTTGCACAAAGTGCTAAGAGCGTCATATCGCTAGCTGCAACAAGAACAACATGTATTCGTGCAGAACAGAACAGTTGGTCCTGATCATACCTGCAGCTGAGCGTTCTTGCCGCAGTAGACGAACTGTCCCGTGTACATGCCCTCGCATGCGAGGAAGAGCTCCTTTCGCTGCTTGTACCGATAGGGATCACGGAAGTGCACACGGGCCAGCGGGGCTCCACGTCCCGGATCGTGCATGATCTCCTTCACGATGCCCTTGATGTAGCCATGACGTTCAGCGAAGTCGATCGCTCGAAGTTTCGGCGCTCCCTTGCGATGCTTGTTGTGCGATCGGAAAACCGATCCCGCACCCTTCCTCTGAGACCGAATCACTCGTCCCATATTCTGTGAACAGCCATAGCCACACACAACAACAACAAATCGCTTGCGCTTAGTTTTTAGCTAACTGGCAAATCATCATTGACTCAGTGACCCATATCTGTCTGTATCTAACAATCTATGCTTTGCACGTGAGAGTGAACAAATCAATCTAAGCTGCTTTGTGTGGTCAAAGCCACTCTTACCTCTAAAACCCGCCCGCCCACCGTTGTTTATTAGCAATATAAAACAACATGACTCCCTCCATTTGAAATACCAAGTTAAATTAAATTCATTCGCGACATACAGTTCTAATCTGCTAACTGACTAACTTCGATTATTTTTAACTTCTTCTCGCTCTTTGTCTTGTAGCGCTCCGAGCATTAGCAAAATTCCTAGCTGGAGGGTTGTCGTCGGTATAAACCACACACCAGCCCAGACTACCCACGTCCGCCATAGGGACTTAGCACAAACGCAACTGTGAACAGCGTTGAATGCACTTGTGATGGTGATGATGATGATGAATACGATAAAAAGTCGCCAAGCCCGTAGGGGGACGGAGGCTAATCTAGAGTTGAAAACAACCCCTCGTTGAAAATGCTCTTAATCTAGAAAGTTGCCTTTGGCTAGACAGTGAGCAATCGAGTGCACTTTTGAGCCGAATCGAACGTCAACTTGTGGCCAGCAAGCGAAGCACAGCGAGCAGCGGTTTCATTCCAACAATGGCCGGTGGAGCGGAAAAAACCGTCAAATCCGATACTGAACACAATTGACCGCAACTTTCACATCGTGCACAGCCACCACACTCGACGTGGGTCATTCGGCGACAGAAAATTGTCGCGATTTTACTTCGCATTTTGGTCGATTTGAACAGATTTGCAAACTTACTTCGGTGTGCTACGGCACGACACCGAGACGTCCACGGGTGAAAAGACGGATACCAGGCCGGAACAGGCCGTCTGCTACCGCGCAGACGCAGCCGACCGCAAACAGAAGCAGCAGGCGGGCAGGCAGACAGACAGGCGTAACCATTATTCAGTAGTAGACGATGCAGTTCGTCTGCTCCAGTCACACTAACAACAACAACACAAACAATAACAACAACAACACAAACAATAACAACAACAACACAAACAATAACAACAACAACAACAACAACAACAAAATACACAATAACAACGAGTGCCACAGCACCCTACCACCAAAACCAGACCAGAACCAGTGGTGTTCGTCTGCTCCAGTCACAATAACAACAAACCCACACAAACAACAAGAAACAATACTAGCAATAACAATGACTGCTAAACAGCACCCTACCATCAAAACCAGACGAGAAGTGTTGTTCGTCTGCTCCAGTCACACTAACAACAAACACAAAAGCAAAAACAACAACAACAAAAACAACATCAACAAAAAGACAATCAATAACAACGACTGCCACAGCACCCTACCACCACCAACACCACCACCATCAACACCACCACCACCACGAACGACCAGAAGTGCAGAAGCGATCGCGCCGCTGAAGCGCGCCAATTTTTGAATCTCGGTGCGCTGCAGCGGCTGCTTCGTTCGTAGCAGCAGCAGCGACAGCCTCGGCAGTAGCCAGCCGAGGCAGCAGGTGCAGAGAATGGGGGAGGTTGCCGTTGGCGGTGCCGCTGTTGCAGCCGCCATCAGCAGGAGCAATCGCCGTAGTAGTTAGTAGTAGTAGTAGTCGCTACGGAAGATAATGATAGCAGTGTATGTATTTTATGTAACGATGTTTGCTGATGCTGCTGCTGGTGGTCATCAGCCAGGCGAGCAGTGGTCTGGTTCAGAGTGAGCATCATTCAATTCAATTCAATTCAATCATCAACGCATTTCGCCAATTTCCATCAATTCATCGGCGCAACGCGGATAAAGGAGGCAAGGAGGCGGAGGCGGCGGGTAGGTGCTGATTTGGCTCTGATTGGTGTCGTATGATTGAATTGACCTTGTTGTTGGTTGTTGGTCGTGGTCAGCAGCGTTCGTTTTGTTTGTCTCGACTTGGGTTGACTTGACTTGAATTGAGGCTGCTTCTCTCTCTCAGCAGCAGCAGCAGCAGCCTCAGCTAAAGAGACACAGGCCCATCGTTTTGTGTAGTAGTGGTAGTAGTTGTAGTAATAATAATAGTAGTAATGGTGGTGCTGGTGTGGATGAAACGTTAAGTGTTACAAGTGAGTGACTGAGTGAGTACAGTGTGATATATATTTTATTTTGTCTCTCTCCCTTCCCATTTTGTCGTCGTCGTCGTTATGTACCCCTGTCGGTCTCTCTGTCTGTCTGTTTGTCTGTATTGTTTGTCTATATACCTCTCTTTCTCTCTCTCTCCAACGTTTTTGCCGTAGGTTGAGCTCTACGAATTACACAGTAGTCTATGCAGAGTTTCTTCTTCTTCTTTGTGTGCTGTACTGTGTTGTGTGAGTTTTTGTTGTTTTTTTGTTGTTGCAGGCTTGTCAGTTTTGTTGGTCTGGTATTTTGGTCTATTTTGACAGTACGTAAGCAAGCAACTATGTAAGTAGTAGGTAGTAGATAGCACGCGGCCTGCACATTGTAGAGAGAGAGAGAGAGACAGGGACGGAAATATGGACGGATGGAGAATGAACAACGAAAATTCACGACGATTGAGTCTCATGATCAACGGCGAGCGGCAACGAGTCTCAACACTCAGCGACATCAACAACAATAATAAAAAACGCCACGAACAACGACTACGAATCAGCTGCTGGTGTGTTGCTGATGCTCTGTAGAGTGGTTGATGTTGTTGTTATTATTGTGGTTGATGTAGTTGTTGTTGCTGCTGCTGTTCTCTCTGTTGTTGTTGTTGTTGCTGATTTTGTAGTGGTAGAAGTAGTAGTGAGTGACTGTTGTGATTGCTGTCGTCCACGCCATTATTGTCATGCATTTTTGTGGTTATCGTTGCTGTAGATTGCTTCTCTAAGCCTAACTCTGGCTAACAAGAAAACTAGCAACCACAACCCCCCCCCCCCCCCGATCTCTCTCGATCTCTCTCTCCTTTGCTATCTCTCACACAGACCGCCACTGATCCGTGCTTTTCGTAGTCAAATCGCCATTCATACAGTTTGATCGTGGTTGTAGAGCGCCTACTCCATGCTATTGGTTGGCTCACTCACTAACTGACTGGCTGACTGACTGAGGGTCCGGCTGCTTGCGACGAAGGTCCAACAAAGTTCTGACCTACCGAGCGGCCGATACACAACAAAGACGATTGTCGAGAGACCTGGTCGTTGTTGTCGTTGTCGCCGTCCTCATCATCATTATCATCACCACGTTCGGTATGATGATGACCATAAATCATAGTATCATATGGCATCATAACAATGCTACATCATAACAACGCACATGATGGCACCCCCACATAAGTTAGCGAGGCATGCATGCAGAAAATCTACGCATGCTGCCGTCGATTGCCAGCGGATATCCTGATATCGGCTGATCGTGGAGGATGGCTCTAGCTGGGCAACTTCCTAACAGGCTAGGTCGGTCATTTCAGAAAAAAAAACGCCTGCCCTCTCAGGGGAAACAGCGTAAGTTTCGAGAGTTGTTTGGCTTCGAGTCAGCAACAACAACAACAACAATCGCAGTATCAGTAACAAGAACAACAGCAACAACAACAGTCACAGTACCAACAACAACAACACCAACAGTCACAGTACCAACAACAACAACAACAACAATCACAGTATCAACAACAACAACATTCATGTTCGTTTATCTGTCCGTACTGATTGTGAAAATGCGGAAGATCTAATCAACAACATCAGTTGCCTAGGCGCGTCCAAGTGCTGCAAGTGCTGTTTTGCGCCTTTACAGCCGCTACTGCCGCTTCGGCTGTTGTATAATAATATTCGACATTCGTATGTGCGACTCGGCGTTGAGTCCTCTCACTGTATAGTTGATTGATTGAGTTTGTTCTGTGGCGAAGTTGTTCTGTTCTGTTCTGCAATGCCTGCAATTCGAGGCCTGCAATAGCCGCAAGCAAGCATCTATAGATCTGCCCGCCCGCCCGCCGCCCGCCTGATCTGGACATCCCTAATGAGGACACCAATGGACATTAATTGTTGTCCCGGACGGACTGTTTACGACCGGTCTGAACAACGACGTCGAGTCCTTTTGCAATTTTGACCCAGATAGTAATGCTTAATAATAATTGGTGGTGGTGGTGGTGGTGATGATGATGATGACTTACTAATTTAGTATACTTACGTATTATCGTCCCCGTGTGTGTACACACACATGTGCGCTGTGTACCCCCCCCCCCCGCCCTCCCTGCTCAGTCCCCTCATCCCCCCTGGATGATATGGGGGCGACTCAGTATTGTATTGCATTGTTGTGCTTGTGTCATTTTGTTTGGATTGGATTGAGTCGCCATTTGGCAGAGTTTTTGGCGCTGTCTCGAGAGAGAGAGAGGGAGGCAGAGAGATAAAGATAGACACACAGAGATATATGTACATATATATATAGATATAGAGAGGGTACGTAAGTGAGAAAAAATTCTATTTTGTGTATTGTTGAGTGTTTTTCACTGTTCTCTCAGCACTCACAGCCTTCACTCACAGCACACAGCACAACTGCGTTTGCAGCCTCGACGGATGGGTGCTGGCATGGGATTTGGAGATGATCTCTCGACTCGCCCAGTTGGCTTTTATATAGTTTCCACATCGATGGCTTTGATGTAGTTTCTACATCGATTGATATGGCCCATGTGTGTGAGTGTGCGCACTGTGTGAGAGAGACGCTCGTGACTTCTCGTTCATCGTATCTCGAACTCTGCATTGTGTTTGAATGTGTGACTCTCTCTCTCTCTCTCTCTCTTTCTCTGTGTATCTCTTTTCGTCGTTGTTTATTTTTCGCTTTTTATTATTATTATTCCTTTATTTTTCGCTGTTTTTCTTCTGCGTGTCTGTTGATGTGTCTTTGTTTCGCTGGTTGGTTCGGTCTATCTTTCTGTCCGTCGTCGTCCGCCGCGTGGATATGAGACTGCCTGGCTACTCAGCGTGTGATTTGCGGACGAATGAACGTTTTTCTGGCTGTCCGTCTGTGTGTTTTTGTTTATTCTTTGTGTATATGGGTGTTTTTGTGTATATGTCGTTCCGGTGTTTCTGTCTCTTTTGTGGCTATGAATAACGCGTCGTCATAATAATAATAATAATAGTAATAAGGACAACGTCGTCGTTGCCGTCGTCGTCATCGTTGACGAATTCGGCTGTTGTTTTTGTGTCTTCCCTCACACAGCGTAACGTATAACGACGTAACGTCACCGCCAGCATATGTATGTGTGTTCTGTGTGTGCGCATACATGCGACTCAACAACTAAGCGTAATGCAAACGACTTGTTTAGGCCGAGTTTATGTTGTACGTTTATGCGGGTACTCGCTGGCTGGATGTCTATGCAAGTTTATGTTGTTGTGTGTCTACGTTGTAAAAGTCTACGATGTATGCTTATACGGGTTTATATTGTGTGTTTAAACATGTATATATATATATATATATATATATAAAGATTGTGTGAGTTTAGAGTATATATATATATATATATATAGATTGTGTGAGCTTAGCGTGTGTCTGGGTGTTTATGTGTGCGCGTGAACAACGGCGGCGCGTCAACTATCCAGCGCGTGTTCTTTGTTTGTTTGTGCACGCGGCGTATATAACGTATCGTTGTGATATCGGCGGCTTTCCCAGATGGTGACGGCGACGACGACCATGTTGATGATGATAATAATAATAATAATAATGATGATGATAGTAATGGTGATGATAATGATGATGATGATGATGGCAACAACGTTAACATTCGGAATCTGTTTGGCGCCACGCGTGACTTCTTTTGCTCTGCTGCTTCAGGTGTTGAACAACAGAGGCAGGCTGGCAGGTGGCTCGACTAGATAGATCAACTGCAACGACTGACTCCGGCTAATTCGGTTGCCAAGCCCTGCTGCAGCTTCTGGCTGGCTGGCTGGCTCGCGCCGCTGCTGTTGCTGTTGTTGTTGCTGCGTTGTTGTTGTTGTTGTTGTTATTGTTGTAGTTGTTGTTGTTGTAGTTGTACCACTTCGTCGTCTTCGGAGGGGGGCCCGCTGTGGATTCGGCCGCTTTCGTAGCTGCATGTGTTTCTGCTGCGTTTGTTGCTACTCGGGCTGCTGTCGCTGCTGCTTCGACGATTACATTACTACTACTGCTGCAAAACACGGCTGTTGGTCGTACTGTCGCGGTGCGTGGAGGTGACCGTGACCGTGTTCGTTCGGGACCTGCCGCGCCCGTTGGGATGCCAGGATGGGAGTGGCCGGTCTGTGGCAGCTGCTCGACCCCACGGGGAGACCCGTTCGCCTCGAGACGCTCGAGGGTAAAGTTCTTGCCATCGGTAAGTTATGCTTGTTCGTTGTTATTGTTATTGTTGTGCTCGTTGGTTGTTATAGTTATTGTTGTGGACGTTAGTGTTGTTGATGTTGATGATGTGGACGTTAGTGTTGTTGTTGATGATGTGGACGTTATTGTTGTTGATGATGAGGTTGTTCTGGACGTGATTGTTGTTGTTGCTGTTGTTGATGATCATGGTCTAGATGTTGTGGTCGTTACTGTTTTTGTTGTTGCACACTTTGGAGCCATTGCGCTACGCGATCCATTTTTTGTTGAAGTTTGTGCGTTGTGCGGCGCGATGCCATCTATCGATAAGTTCGTCTTGCACTGTGGTGCGCCGTCATTTTGTCGTTGTTGTTGTTGTTGGTGTTGTTGCTGCTCGTCTTCAAGCTACAACAGAAGGTGTTGTTAGCGTCTCCAGTAAAACTGCGCGTCAGACGGCAGCTGTAACACACACACACAGTACCTCTTCCCGCTTTCTCCCCTCTCCCTCCCCCGCGCATTCAATGATGATTGGCTAACCTCATTTGACTGAAAAAGCTGCCAGGATTCTGAGTGTGTCGACAAAAAAAATCTACAACAACAATAAAAAATGACAGCCACAATGTTAAGTTTGAATTCGAGATGTATTTGGCTGACTTTATTTTTATTATATTGGCTTGCAGTGGCGCCACGCTCTACGCCATGCGCACACACATACACTCTGATACACATGCGTCGGGAGTTCAACCTAGTTGAGTGATGGCTAAATTTAATAATAATAAATAATAATGATGATAATAATAATAATAATGAACTGAAAAGGGAACAAAGCAGACCTGGCTCGTTCTAAACGTTCATACCTCACAATTGTTACAACTGAATGATAATAATAATAATAATAATAATAATAATAATAATAATAATAATAATAATAATAATAATAATAATAATAATAATAATAATAATAATAATAATAATAATAATAATAATAATAATAATAATAATAATAATAATTGAGAAAGTGATCAATTATTACGATCATAATTATCATCAGCCAAATAGTAGTCGTTATCGGTATCACATCGTCGTCATCATCGTCGCCATCGTCGTCACGTGTTGTGGTGGTATCTCGTCGTCACTCGTTTCGTCAAACAAGTCAAAGTCGATCAAAAAGCAAAATGCATCATCATTAGTCAGTTGACCGACCGGCCGAATGCCTGCCCATTGCTATCATCGACCGGCGGCATTAGCCGGTGTTATCCGGCGTTAGATCGCGGCCGGTGGACAGGCGGGTAGGCACATAGACAGTTAGACTGCAGACAAGAAGGCATACTCACAGACAGACCGACAGACAGACCGGCAGGCAGACTGAAACAGACAGAACGAAGGAGAACAGCGCGCGCGCGCCAAAGCGTGTCGTTTATTCGTCGGGCGGCCACCGATAAGGAAGCCACGCACGGCACGCGGTGGCTGCTCTGGGGGTTGTGCCAGGGAGGCCAGGCCCTCCATTCAGGTCTTCATTGGCGTCAGCCACCGACGTTGCTACCATTTCTATTAGAGCTACTGTTTGCTGCGGTTGTTGCTGTTATCGTAAATTGTTTTTTGTATCACACTATTTGGGTACTAGAGAAAAAATAGAAATGAAAACAATGAACTCGGAACGCAAGTGTGGTCGATCGAACGGCAAAGTCCGGTGGCTGCTCAAGGGGGTTGTGCCAGGGAGGCCAGGCTTTCTCGGTCTTCGTTGGCGTCAGCCACCGTCGTTTGCTACCATTTATATTAGAGCTACTTTTGTTGTTGTTGTTGTTGTTGTTGTTGTTGTGTTATCATAAATTGTTTTTCGTATCACACTACTTGGTTACTAGAGAAAAAAATAAATGAAAACAATGAACTCGGGGACGACCCGAGTGTGGCCGATCGATGCTGATTTTGTCGGCATAATGCCTACTAGATTCCTCCTACTTAAACACCCCATGGCAGGGTGACGGGCTCGTACCGTTCCTTAATATTACTTCAGCTACTTCTACTGGCTCAGCAGCAGATGCGTTGTACACTGCTGCGCTATATATATATATATATATATATATATATATATATATATATATATATATATTATATATATATATATATATATATACAGAAACCAAATCTATAGATTGCACTTATACACGGGCTCAAATAATGGAAAGTACCTGATTTTAATAACATTTTCTTCCGTGTTTGTGAAATGATCCCGAGTAAAAGTTATCTGATATATATACTTTTCTATATTTAGAGCGCATATGAGAATATTATGGGTCCCTTTCTAATGTTTGAGTTTGGTGAAAGTTTGTTACGTCGTCGCAATCTTTATGAATGCTCATATTTTACTCTAGGAGAGAGAGCTTCTGCGTTCGAATACCGATGAAAATTATCATCTGGATTATACCTAATTTTTTTTTATGCCGATGTGGGCTAGATACGCTTATTTGTGTGTCACCTTAGAAACATTAGTGCGTTATGTTTGATATAGCCACACAGGCTATCCTACATTTCCATAAGTGTGTGTATATATTAATATATATATATATATATATAATATATATATATCTAATGGAGTGAACTCAATATCATAATGCTTGGTGATATATATATATATATATATATTTTTTTTTTAATCCTTGTAGAGCGCTTCGTGATTTATTAACCGACCTGTTCTGCTGTTCGGTGCCATCTTTGTCTGCAGATATCAGCATTTGGCTGAACCAGCTCGTGAAGGGCTATCGAAGTTCTGGCGGCGTATCGCTAGACAATGCCTCACCTGCTCGGGTTGTTCCAGAGAGTGTTGCAAACTGCTGCACTTCAAGATAAAGCCCGGTTTTTGTGTTCGATGGTCAAGCTCCAACTCTCAAATACCAAAACTCTGGTTTGTACCATATTTTGAAATTTCCATAATTACACAATTCAAACAATTGTAACCAGTCAGGGCATTTTGCAGAAAAGGCTATCGCCTGTGTCTACGTATATATGTATATATATACTATATATTCTCTGAACTGCGCAGGCTCAGTAACTCAAATAAATTCATACATGTTTGACATTTTCTAATAAGTAGCAAGTTTCGAGGCAAGAAAATAATGACACACTGTCAATACATCTACGTTATAATAATAATGCATAGTTCCTTTTAGAGGTATATATACGCTTATATGTCGATGTTATATATATTGCTAGTTGTTGGTGTTAAAATTGGAAAGAACCGAAGAGAGAGTCACAGACAAGCCACTTATACATGTGAAGATCGCCTTCACTAAGCAGCTGTTTTGCGCTTTACCGCAGGCAACACGGAAACGACGACGATGAGGATGGCGACGAAGCAATTCGAGCGGCCACTCAGAAGATGCTCGAGACATACGTTCAACAAAAGTTGCTCGGGGAGACAAATGCGAAATTCCCGAAACTCAAGCCGTCAAGGTGGGACGAAATGAATGAGCGATGTTGTCTGAAATTATAAGGGGGGGGGAGGGTCTTACGGAGATACTTTATAGGACAGATTTCTTGCCATTTTTGACTTGATAATATTGGATGAGACATTAACATTATAAATAGGAGCAGGCAGTTAAAATAGTAGTGTTTAGCTTCTTATCATTAGGCTGACTAGCTGAATAATCAACAGCAACCTGTAAGCATAGATGCTTATTTCTCTTTTTAGATGGTGAATTGCTTGGTTATGTATTTACCACGTCCCTTTTCGAGAAGGTCTATTTGCCTGTGTGTCATATCAGAGCACTTGCAAGCAAAATGCTCTCTCTTAAAGACCAAAGTGTATTGTATCAAGTTTGTTACTTACATAATGAGTTAGAATCATTGTGATTGACTGACTGCTTTGAAGTTGATCAGGCTTCCTTTTGTGGTCTTTGCGTAACTGACGCAGAATTTAATATTCTATATGTAGCTCAGTAGTTTGGAAAATATGTTGATCGCTTACGCTTTGAACGTTTGCTTCACAGACGTCAGCAGGGAGAAGAGGAATTATTTCGGCTTCCGGATATGCCCCAACCGTTATCCAGTAGCGACGACGACCTTTCGAATTCCGTGGTCGATATGGTGCGAGATACTGACCTTTCGTCAATCAAGGTGGACTCCGAAGAATTCAGATCGCTTCCTATAGAGATGCAGCATAATTTTTGGTAGCGCTCAAAGATAGAGAAAAGAAGGGACAAGCCGTGGATGAGCACCTTTGGATGGAAACGACTTCTCAACGTACCAGATGGGCCAAATTCTGAAGCGAAACAAGCTTCAGGTTCGAATCGAGGGCGTTCAGAAGGAGATGAATGACGGTATGCTTCGAATGGCATCGGATGCAAGTGTTAAGGTGTTGCTCAAAGTGTCGCCTTTGACGGCGAGCGCCAATGTTAAGGACGAGGAGAAGGAGGACCCCGAGGGCGAGTCACCGTCTAAGAAGCTCAAGGTAGAGCGGCTTAGCGATGAGGGCACTCCCGAAATTCCTCAGGAACAAACGAAAGAGAAACGCGTCGAGAATTTTCTTGTATCCCAATGGTTGGAGGGCGCGCAACGTGGAGAGGAAAGTAACGAAACTCTGAAAAAAGCCGTTGAACTGGTTCGCGACGAGGCCGATGTGATGTCAGACAGCGGCGAGAGTAGTCCTGCTGAACTGGAACAGCTGGACAACTGCGAAGAGCCCAAACGATCGTTGTCTTCGGGAGGAAAAGTAGGCGCGGAGGAGGCGATGCGTCAGCAGGAACCACCCGACAAGTCTGCCAGCGGAGAAGTTTTCTCGTGACAGTGTCCTTAGTGATGGCCTTTCAATGGAGGTGGGTCATGGCAGCATTGTAAGCGCTAGCACCTCAAGGGTGATGCGGCCAGATGAAGAGTTTGATGAAGGCTCTCGCAGCAGACCGGCATCGGATCGAGACGATGAGGATGATGCAGCAAACGGAATGGCGCCGCAGGCACTCATCGAGGACTCGGTTGATCAGACCTGCAACACGGATATTTTAAACGCCGATCTCGAGGTTTCCGAGACGGCCACTCCGTGTTCAGGATGGAAGAAGCGGCCGAGCGCTCGAAGAGTCAAGAGGACGACGCCTATACTGTAGGTAGCTCGCAAAGCTGTAAGCTGACTGAAGTGAAAGGGTCACCAGTTATTAAGGAGGTCTCATTCTTGGGCGACACGCAGAGTTCGCTCAATTCCAACGACGATATCGTTCTACCACAGAATCTCAGTCGCTACGCAAGTAAAGATCCTAGTCGCTGCAATTCCAACTCGTTGGGGTTCGTGCCCGCACGACAGAGGGAGGCGCAGCGGGTACCAATGCGCTTGCGGACAACCCGACTGACTTCCATCAGGCCCTCGAGATTATCCGAGAGCAGGAGAGAAGGCAGAGCGAGTGTGCCGCAGAGAACGGCAGCGTCCAGGATCCCGACTTAGAGATAGACAGTGCACTGCTTGCGGAGGCACGGAGGGATTCTGTCATGGACGCTGGCTTGATTCGTCGCGAGAATGTAGACGTGGCATTGAAATCATCAGCCCTGAAAAGAACAACAACATCGAACAGACTGCAAACGATGATCACGGTAGAAGACTGGATCGGCAAGTATACCAGACGCAAACCCTGCACCGACCTTGGCAAACGGGACTGGCACGGTTTCTGACGGTGCTAAAAATGGCGATAACGTGCGTGACAGCGATGATGACACGCTCGTTAAAAGGATTTGAACGATGCCTCCAACAAGGCTCCGCCTGACTCTGAGTACGTTGTCAACCGCAAGCAGCAGCTGGAGATACAGTCGCAGGCTTTACAGAACGAGATCATCGACTTCAGCGGCAGACAAGCAATGTCGTCTCTAATGGCCGACGAGTGTGCTGAGCTTCTCGAGTTGTTCGCGTTCCGTATTCCGGTCTCCGTGTGAAGCGAAGCACAGTGCGCGGCTCTGGAGCGCGATGGCCTGTGCAGGGCGTGGTCAACCGACCGATTCAGACATATTTCTGTTTGGCGGACAGACGGTCTACAAGAACTTGTTTTCGCAAAACGCCCACTGCGAGATGTTCACTGCTCAGACGATCGAATCCCGGCTTAAGTTAAGTCGGCAGATCTGATCGGATTCGCAATGCTAACGGGAAGCGATTACACAAACGGTGTCGAAAACGTCGGCCCGGTGACGGCGTGCGAAATCCTCGCCGAATTTCGCGGAGCCGATTCCAACCGGGACGTGTTGGCGGCTCTCCAAGACTTCAAACAGTGGTGGATGGCGGCTCAGAAGGGCGCCGTTCCCCGAAGAACTCAGTTCGTACAAGGTTCATTCGACTGCAACTCGACGAGCGGTTCCTAGCGAGGTCGTCTTCAACGCATACCACAGCCGATGGTCGACAGCAGCATCAAGCTTAAGTTCTCCTGGTCGCGACCGGATCTCATTCACTGCGGTCGTTCACTGCGGGCAGGTTCAACTGGGCTCAGGATAAGACGGACGGCTACCTGTTGCCGATTCTCAAAAAGTTTGAGGATCGCAGCGCCCAGCCCCGAATCGACGGTTTTCTGTTGCCCGGCATTCAGAAACGCGAGAATCTATTCCCGAGCAAACGGCTGAAGGCCGCTGTCGGTAAGATTCGAGCTCCCCCGCCGCCAGATGCCAACTTGTCGGAGAGCAGCTCCGATGACAGCGACTAGCAACCATGGCCGTTCGCTAAGCAGCGACACGACACGAACGCTAACTAATAAGTACTTCTTCTTTCTCCTTTCTTCCATAGATAGTGCATATTTTCCTGCCGATAAACGCTACATCGACAACATTCTAGTTATGTCATAGCGCTGAGGTCTATTTTTTGGCGATTAGCCCGTGGAGAGCGATCATGTAATGTCTAAGCCGAGACGGCAAAGGCATAGTATTTTCC